>CAUYSK010062989.1:0-35269 GCA_963575035.1 Avahi laniger
AAACCAGCCTGAGCAAGAGCGAGACCCCGTCTCTACTAAAATTAGAAAGAAATTAATTGGACAACTAAAAATATATAGAAAAAAAAATTAGCCGGGCATGGTGGCGCATGCCTGTAGTCCCAGCTACTCGGGAGGCTGAGGCAGGAGGATCCGTTGAGCCCAGGAGTTTGAGGTTGCTGTGAGCTAGGCTGACGCCACGGCACTAACTCTAGCCAGGGCAAAAAATTAATACTTTTTATAAAAAAAAAAAAAAAAAAAAAAAAAAAGAAATGAGTTGCTGACATTTTTTTCCGTTAATTTTCAGAGATTTTTAAAAGTTGGGAATAGTGGACAAGGGCAGTGGATCTGTGTTACCAGCTCTACTTTATAGGTGAGGAACAAGGCACAGGATGCCTCTAGGACTTGCCCAAGGTCATGGAGCTTGTAAGAGCCTGCAGGTGTATTTGAACCCATGCAGACTGGCTCCAAAGACAAGGGCATCTGCACACACTGGTGGGGGAGATCAGGTGGGGGAGCAAAGAACTGCAGCCCCCAATTTTGGATTGGTGCTCTGGGTCCCACCGTCCTGGTTGGGTCCCAGCCCACCTTCATGAAGCTGACATCCTCCGTCTTGTCGAAGAGCAGCTGCAGGGAGCCGAGCAGCTTCTTGGCCTCCTGCATGCGCTCCCCGAGGTGCAGCGCCTGTGCCGCGTTCTCGCTGCAGAACTTGGCCTGGGCCTTGTCCAGGACCTCCACCGTCTGTCGCAGGTCCTCGTCCAGTAGCTGGTGCAGCTTCTCATACTGCAGTCGAACTTCCTCCTTCAGCTGGCTCACTTTCTCCTGCAGGGACAGGGGCAAGAGTAGGCAGCCAGGTGAGCACTGAGGACTCTGGCTCCCGCCCCTACTTGTGTCACATCCTATGAGACCCCAAGTGCCCAGGCTGCCACAGGCTCCTTGGGGAAAGGTCTGATCTGCCAGTTCCCCATTGGTAACACAGGGCACTGTGCCAGCCACCCCTGGCACCAGTGGGGGCTCATCCATGGACAGTTCATTGAATGACTGCAGAGGGATTCTGACACAGAGCCACAGAGTAAATCTGTAGGAGGAAACTCGCCAGAGGGCCCGCACCAAGCTGCCCCTACCCATACCACGGGCGTGGGCTCAGCTACCTCCACCAGGCGCTTGTCCGACTCGAGTTTGTACAGCTGGTCCTCGATGTCCTGCTCTCGTTCCTCCAGCCGGTCCTGTTGCTTCATCAGCATCTTCTGTAGGGAACAGTTGGGGGAGGGGTATCAGAGGGGCTGAAGCTCCAATCCTTCCCAAGGATGGGTGAGCAGCAGCTTTCCCTCCATACAACAGACTCATCCTACAGATCCTTGGACCTAGCCCCTTCTGGCCCCCACGCAATCCCAGAGGGCTGCTGAGAGCTGTCTGGCCAGCCTGTTCCCAGCAAGAGGAAGCCTGGAATAGCTCCCCACACACACTTACACCATGGGCTTTCTGAGGGCAGGGTTGGGCAAGCCTCTGTTCTACACACTTTTCCTGTATAGACTTAACCAATCAGCCCAGGAATGCTATGAGGTGAGTACTGTTATTACTCTCATTTCACAGAAGAGGAAACTGAGGCCTAGAGGGGTTAAGTAATTTGTCCAAAGCCACAAAGCTGGTAAATGGCAGAGCTGGGCTACAAACCCAGTGATCTGGCAGCAGGGTCTGATCTGACCCAGGCCGTGCTGCCTCCCTCTGTGGAGCAGCCTCACATGCAGAGGGTCAAAGCACCTCCTAAGGCCACACAGGCCCTCCCAGGCCAGTCCAGAGATCTCTCCTTATACTTATATACAGCACGGCCTCTCTCCTCCCAGCCTCTCCATCCCTCTTGTCCTCCTCTCTCTCAGACATACCCCTTCAAACAGGATCTCTCCCCTGCTCAAGAACCCTCGATGACTCCCTCCTGTCAAATGCTTTAAAATGGCAATGAAGGCTCTTTTACACCCTGACTCTTTCAGCCAAGTGGGCTGGTGTCCTGTCCTCATCGCTCTGCACATGTGAACATCCTGCACTCTGTGTATGGTTTTTCTGCAGCCCACAGAGACCCTCCCTCCCTTTGTCTATCCATCAGGGCCCAACTTAAGTCCCCTCTCTTCTAGGAAACTTCCCATGCCTCCTGCTCTGAGTCTGCGCAGATCTCTCCCTGTCCTGGCCACAGGGTAGGGATGTCGCATTCTGCCCTCCCTCTGTAGCTGTGCTATCCAATATGGTTGCCATTAGTCATGTTTGATCATTTAAATTCAAGTTAATTAAAAATAAATTAAACATCAGTTCCTCAGTTGCACCAGCCTTAACTCAAGTGCTCAATAGCTACACATAGCTAGTGTCAGACACTGAAACTCTGAAACGTTACCATCATTGTAGAGGTTCTGTTAGCACTATTTTCTCACAAACTGTAGTCTGATCTCCCTAAAAAACTCAAGGCCTCTTAAGAGCAGCACTTGGCTGCTTTCTCTACCTCCCTTCAAAGCGAGGCCACACGAAGGCCTGAGCACCCACTAGACACATAATGTATTTACTGAATAAAGCCATGGGTTCCACACACCAAGTAAGATTTGCAAAACAGCTCTGTGTAACCGCACACACTCACTCATAGTGAGTGTCCACTCAGCAAGGAATGGTTCTCCTTCTTCCTCTGTGGGGACCACAGAGTAACCCTTGAGTTTGACCCCATGACCCCCACTCTCAGCCACATCCAGCTGGCTTCTCAAATACAAACTGCCACTAATCCCTTCCTTGCTCTCCCAACCCATCTTCCATATGGAGAAACCAAGGCATGCAAGAGACCTCAGCCAGATCCTGTTTTGTGTTGGTGGCTACCCTGGAAACAAAAAACCAGGACCCTGGGGACAGGAGGTGGGGGATAAGCCTCTTTCATGTAAGCTGGGGAAGCGTGGGGCACCCCCCTCACTCACAACCGGACCTTTCAACGATCCAAGGCAGGAGCTCCAAGAACCAGACCCAGGAGACCCTGCCCTGTCCCCAGCAGCACCTCACTCTTCCAGCGAGTCCCCCAGCCCAAGGATTAGAGCCTGACAACAAACACAGCTTGGGTGGGGGGCAGGAACAGACGGCCCCACAGGATTGCCCACTCACAGGCACACAACTGCACCCACACCCACACACTCATATGTCGCCACCTGAGCCCTGGGCCCACCTCATGCTCACTGTCGCACAGAGCTGGACATGTACTTGCACCCAGCCCCTGGCAGTGAAGGCTGGACCTCCTGGAGGCCCCAGACAATGGGGAGAGGCCAGGCACAAAGGCAGGGTGATCAGGATACTCCTTCAGAAACACTAGGCCTGCTTATATCCCTGGGACAGCTGGCCCTCAAATTCTTGCCTGCTGGCTGTCTCATGCCCACATTCAGGATGAGGATCCCCCAGGTGTATCTCACAGTCCAGGCCACTCCTGCCAGCTCAGCACCTGGGACACCTGAAAGCCCAGGCCCACTCACCCCACACATCTCGCCAGGCACTCCCTGTCCAACTGCTTCTCCAGATCCAACTGTATGCATCAGGTTAGGGGCCTGCCCGGCCCAGCCGAGTCTCAGAGGAAGCACAGGACAGAGACAGCCCCAGGTTCCCAGCCCACTCTCTCCCAGAGGACAGGAGTGGAGCTGTTCCATGCCTACCCTGAAGGAGTGGGGCTGGGGCCCCTTTGCCCCAACTCCCACTGAGACCCCCTCCCCAGGGCTGATGACCCCTCAGGGCAGAGCTGAGGGAGGCCCTTCCTGAGCAGCCTGGGTCATGGGGCTCAGCCCCTTCCCTCTTCTTGTAGGCTTTTCTGAGAGTCTGCCCTGGCGGCTTCTACTCTGGGACCCTGCCGTGTCTTCCCTTATGGCCGGGGCTCCAGGCCCTGGTTTCTGTCTGTCCTAGGGTCCCTCTCTTTGTGGGGGAGCCCAGCCCAGGCCTAGCAAAGGCAGTGGCCACAGGTCCTGGCGGGTGGACGGGTTCCATTTCCCTTCTCCCGCCTAAGACAGCTCCTGTCTGGTGCAAGGACTGGGGTGGGAGCGGGAAGGGGAAGGAAGCTGGCCAGGGGTGCCAGTGGGAGGGCTGGCAGAGGGGCCCATGCTGGCTGGCTCACCCTTGCAGGGCTGCTCTCCCTTGGGGCCAGGTCCTGCTATAGACAATGCCTGGGAGAAGCAGGGGTTGCTGCCATCTCAAGCACTGGGAAGTTGGGAGCAAAGAGGAAAGTACCCATCTGCTACCCCTTCATGACCGCCACCCCTGTCCCGCCAAACGACCACCAGGCTACCACAATGCTGAGAGACGGGAGGACGGGGAAACAGGGCTTGGCCCACCCCGCTGCGGACAGCCTCCTTTCCACCCCAACTCCCACCTGCCCCTGGGAATGGCTAAGAGCCGAGGCCCCGTTGCCCATCTGGGGAAAGCCCACAGCTGAGGTAGGACCAGGTTTCCCAGCTTGATTCAAGCAAGGACTCTCAGTGCAGGGGGGAAGGGTGGGGGACACTTTACACACTGCCCTCAGCCCACAGGGGGTCACCTGGACTGTGGCAAACTTCAAGTGTGCAGAACAGAGCAGAGCAGGAACTAGAAGCGCTTGAGGGACCAGGCCTCTGGGGGCACATGGGATCCAAGCCCGCTGGGCAGCCACCGCCCCTGCCCCTTAGGGCCTAAGGCCTTCCAGGTCAGCTCTGGGCTGGTGAGGGCTCCACGCCCATCCCTCCACGCCCCGGGGCCCCTGGGAACCATAAGCCCTGCATTCCCGCCCTGGGAAAGCCTCATGTCCCACTGGAGCCTGGCTGGCCAGGCCCGTGAGGCCTGGGGATTCTGGGCCGCATACAAGTTAATAAATAATAATAAAACCCTCAAGTCAACCTTGAAGAGAAAACAAGGTCAGGAGGGAACAGGGCCCCAGGGTCTGGGGCCGAGGCAGGCCCTGGGTGTTCAGACCAGGCCAGTGCTGGCTGCATGGTCCCTGTGGTGGTGGCAGGGGCAGGGCTGGGGGGAAGAAAGAGGAGACTGGGAGGCTGGGACACCCCTTCCTGTGCAGGTCCTCTGCCCAGGTGACTCTCGTGCCAGCCCCAGCTCTGGCTCCAGCCCCTCCTCAGAGCTGCCTCATGCTGCTTCCTCCCCAGGGGCCAAGCCCTCCCCTCAATCCCCACCCAAGCCTAGTCCTCCTCTCTCCACGGGCCCACAGCACTGTCCCCTTCTCCCAGGAAAGCTTCTGCCTGCCCTACCCCCCTCCCATGCCTCAGCCCCTGCCTCGGGTTACCATGTGAACCCCCAGGCTGGGAAAACCGCAGACCCGGAGAGCAGGGGCCACAGGGCAGGAGCCAGGGCAAGGAGAGAGGCAGGCCGCGCAGGCAGGCTGCAGCAGACCCCAGAGAGGGCTTCCCAGCTGCGGAGTGGAATTAGCTTTTGCCATGCAGAGAGCAGCGCTCTGGGGCAGCAGAACAAAGAGGCGAGAGAGAAAGCCCCCCTTTGTCTGGGTCTGAATGCCAGGCCAGCCAGGAAGGCAGGCTTTCCCAGAGCCAGGGACGAGGCTGGCCAGGCCCGCCTGCTCGGCCAGGGCAGGGGCCCCAGCCAGGCTCCCTCTGCCCACCCAGACTGCCCCCAACACAGCAGTGCAGGACCCACTTGGACCCCTACTGCCAACACCTGCCACAGCCAACAAGCTCTCCCCAAGGTGAATCCCATCTTTCCCTCCCTTCCCCAACACCCCCACCAGGGGGGAAAGTCACATGCCCCTTAGCAGACTCACAGCCACCACACCACGATCACCTGAGCAGGCAGGCACTCACAGACCAGCGGAGTCACGCTGGGCAGTCAACTTCAACTCACAGGTACACAGCAAGCGTGGCACGGGACACCGTCGCACTCTCACAAACGCGCACACGCACGTCTTCCCGACCCACAGCCACGCGCAAGACAACTACAGAATTCAGTCAGTCCTATTGCACCTTCTGAGAGATCCCCACGAGATACAAAAAATAAGTCACATTTGACATATATAACCCATTCGTGCTGGCTACACATGTGAGTGTTTGAGTGTGCGCGCACACACATACATGCAGGCAGACACGGATGTGCAGCCACCCAGAGCTGCAGGCAGCAGAGTAATCAATAGCGCGTGCATGACAGGTGCCCCGCTGTGTCAGCGGATCCTGAGGTGCAGGCAGGTAGTCCGGCCTCTACCTGAGGCTCCTCTCCCGGCCCAGGGAGGAAGCCATGCCAGGCCCCCTTCCGGGAAGACACAGGCTGGTCTAGGAGGGGCAGCGACAAGACCCTCACACCACACACCCACACACCCACACACCCACACACACACACACACACACACGCGCGCGCGCCTCTTTACCCCATCTAAGACCCCAAGAGCCTGGTCTACTGAGGGGAGGGGCGCAGTGGGGTCTGCATTGCCACAGTCAGGCTGTAGCCTCAGCCCCAGGGAGCCAGGACAGCCCTCACTGCTACAGCAGCCCACCCACACACAGACGCATGGGGCAGAGACCCAGGAGTCCCTCCAGGGTCCCAGTGCACCCCTTCCAGCCACAGGCAATGTGAGCAGGGTACACTCACCCCCAAGCAGCTGCAAACCCCAAACTGGCCCAGGCAGTGGGATCCCCTCCCCAGAGAAGACCTCTTCTCAACTCTGAACCTCTGAGAATGCCAGAAACAGGATCCTGGCAACATTTCCAGCCTTGGTCTGGAGTTCTAGGGATGGATAACAGAAATACAACTATGACTGCACAAACTCGAACAGACTCCTGCACAGCCCCTCACACACATAACCAGGCCTCCTCTCGGCTCTTCTTTCCACGCTGAGCGAGGGCACGACATAAGGGTGCTCCCAGTTCCTACCAGTCCCCTGTTGCTCAGGTGAACCCCTGAACCTGGGGGCTGAAAGGGGGTCTGATCTTCAGGGCTGCCAGGCTTGAGCCCACCTGGATGTCCCGATCTTGGCTGTCCCCTCAGCCCCATGGGAGAACACTTTTAGGGTCTAAGCACATCCCAGAGAGCAGTCTCTGGAGACCACCAGTGGGCATCCAGGCCTCAGGGCAATGTGGCTGACACACTGGCTTCCCAAGGGCAGAGCAGGGCCCGACTCTGACAGTCCCCTTCTCGTCCCCCAGGCTGGATGCAAGCCCTGCTGGCCCTCTTGCTGGGCCCCTGCTCTAGGCCATCACCCAAGTGCTCGGTGGGTGCTTGCAGGCATGTGAAGGTGGGGCCACCAGGGAGGGGTTAATCAGGGTTTCCTATTTCCATTTCCATGTCAGCAGCCCCACCGCCACCCTAGCCCCAGGCAGAAAAGGAAGCACAGGAAGCAGAGTCTAGATTTTACCTAGATTTTAATTAAGGCCTGTGCCAGGTCTCTCCTACATCCTGGAAGATTCTGCTGCCTTCATCCGGCGCACCAGCAAAGGCCCTTTAAGACAGACTACCTCCAGCAGAGGCCAAGGGGCCAAGGAAAAGGCCCCTCCCCCTATATGGCCTACGCAGAGGAAAGGGTTTAGGTTCCCCGGGCCTCCCCCACCACACCACTGGGGCAGGTGCGTGGGGCCCCTACTCCTCCACATTCAATAAGTCAAACTCACACTTGAGTGACACTGGGCTATTGAAGCAATTCCAACTCCAGTGCCCTGGGGCACCAGAAAGAATCTGGGGGCCCGTGGTGGGGGAGCCTGGAGGAGGATGAGACTGGCTGCCGCTGCAGGGCACAGATGCTGAACGCACAGAATTGCACATCTGGCTCTGATGCAACCCGCTACTTCTGAGCCTGCCCACACCAGGCACAAGAACACACACACACACCATGGAGCTGTTAACAAAGTTCAGTGCCTGCTTCCATCCGGTCCATACTTCTGGAGATCAGGGGCCTGCTGGTGGGAAGCCCAGGGTATGCTCTGCACACATGGGCCACCAGACATCCCCTCCCCCAACTACACAGGCAGGAGACAGGTGCAATTGAGGGCAAAGCAGACAGTCTCAAAGACACTCCAAAATACAGACACACGCCTAAACATACCCTCCTACACCAAGTCAGGTGTGATATGTTTTATTCCCCACCCCAATTAAAGACATCCCCAGCACTGAGACCCGGCTAGGAGCAGCACCGTGGGTGTGGGCACGCATCCCCCTATCATCCAGGTTGCTGTCCCCTCCTCTGTTCTTTTCTGCCACATCTCCTCCTTTCCCCTCCTCTCACTTGCCACTGCCAATCCCAGGACAGAGAACTGGACAGCCCTCCTTTCTCCTGCCTCTGCACTTTTCCCAGCCTCCTCCCCCAGCCCTTCCATCTTTATTAATAGCAGCAGCTTCCAATACTGGGGAAAGTGTGGGCTGTGCCTGCCCTGAGCTGGGGGTGGAGGACACAGGGACTCATCCGTCATCCGCTTCCCAGACCTTTTCCAATAAGTGGGGAGGGGAGGCAGTGGCTCCTCTCTCCGTTCTCCATGCTTCCTTTAAGAAACCAGAGGCTTATCCTGGCACAAAAAACCCAGGGCTAGCCCATCTGATTGGAAACTAATTATACAGCAAATTTTATTTGTTATCTTCACCCTCAGCCTGTGGTGGTCCTCCTGCATTTTGTTGGTTGTATGTGTATGTTTTTTAATTGCTAAACAGTGACTCATTCTGACTGGTCCCCCACACAGGAAACAGCCCCATCTCCAATCTTGCCCTGCTCAGAGCTTCCTCATACCCAAGCTCCCCACTGGCCTCAACTAGCCTCCAGGGGCCTCCACCCATAAACACTCCCAGTCGGACCAAAGCCCAACCTCACCCGCCCCCATGATATCACACCCAGGCCCCAAGCAGGGGCTTCTGAGATGGCTCAGCCGGTCTCCGGCCCACCCCTTCCTTCTGGTATGACTCAACCCTGAAAGTAAGGGGACTGGGGAAGGACCTAGGAAGAGCCCCTGCCCCCACTGAAGGGGACGGAAGCATTGCCTCAGTCCAGCTCTAAAACCAGGCCCAGAGGCCTGAGGGGGAAGGCGGGTTTGACATTGGCCGTGGCAGCAGGGTGTATACAATGGGAGGGGATGCGGTTCTGTAATCACCCAGCCGGCAGCCCAGGGGAGCCAGCTGCCTGAAACCAGATTTCAAGGCGGCTCAACCTTAAACCCACAGGATTCTTTTTCAGTCTTCCACTTCCCCTCCCCAAATGTGGGAGGGCTGCGAGAGAGGGCTCAGGGTGATGAAGACACACACTTTAAGGTTTGTTCATGCAGGCGCCGGTCAACACACACAGGCACACAACGATCCTCAAACATGGAGAACAGGCTATCGGGAATAATCCCAATAGCTGAGACACTGTCCAGTGACTCCGCTGGCTGTCCAGACCTTGTCCAGATAGATACCCGGAGTTCTGCTCTCCCTCCGGAAGCTCCCCCTAACCCCCAATGTGTTTCCAATAGAGCTTAAAACTAATATGGCTGCTTTTGTTTACTTCCTCATTGGTATGCCAGCATCATGGATCATGTCAGCCACAGCAGCGGCACAGGACACTCATTACATAAACAGCAGCTGGAGAAGCAGGACCAGGGTCACTGCCTTGGTGACTTCCCATAGGGCCTACAGAAACTACGCCGGGGGAGGGAGCTGCGCAAAACAGAAAAGCAACACCCAAACTCTACCCCTGGCAGTCCCACGCCCCAATTCTATAAAGAACTCGCAAGATGGACTCTGTGAGTGCAGGTGCGGGAAATGTATCAAGCAGCAATCGGGACCCTTCTTCCCAGGACCTTGCCCCCAAACTTTCAGAGAAGAGTTTGGAAAGGGGCCACCGGCCTGATGTCACAAGTCAGCCTGTCGGGATGGGTGGTCCCCAGGCGAGAGGGAGGACGGGGGAGAGAGAGAGAGAGACAGAGAGAGAGAGAGAGAGAGACAGAGAGAGGAGTACTTGCCCGGATCTCATTCCTCCGAATCTCCACGTCGCACACCGAGTGTCCCTGATGCGCGCCGCTGTAGTAGCAGCAGTACTGGCACACGGCCACCTGCTCGGCCTCGCAGTGGTAGAGGCGGTAGGCGTTGTGCTGCGGGCAGCTCCAGGCCCGCACGTCGTCCGCCTCCACCAGGAGGTGCCCGCGGGCGGTGGAGGGCTGCTGCAGGTGCGTCTGCACGTGGGACTGGCAGCAGGGCGCCTCGCAGCGCAGGCAGACCTTCTGCGCGGGCAGCGGGGGGCCGCGGCGGCAGAACACGCAGTGCAGCGCCGCCGGCGGCTTCTCCACGTGCAAGGCGTTGAACTTCTCCACGATGTTGGTGAGCTTCAGGTTCTTCTCCAGGCCCGGCTTCTGGTTGTAGGCCTGGTTGCACTCCGGGCAGCGCACCAGGCCGCTGTCCTTGGCCCACGCCTCGCCGATGCAGCCCCGGCAGAAGTTGTGTTTGCAGGGCAGCTGCACCGGCTCCACGAAGACGTGCAGGCAGATGGGACAGATGAGCTCCTCCTCGAAGCAGTTTTTCCAATTTTCCGCCATGGCGGCTGCGGGCAGGGGGCCCGGGCAGGCCTCCCCAACTCCCCAGCACTGGGGGTCCGTCCGGAGCAGCTGTAGGCCCAGCGAGCCCCGAGCTCCGGCCCCAGCCGGCCCCGACAGTCGCTCAGTCAGCAGCACCTTCCGCGTGCCCGCCCCCCAGAGGAGGGAGCCTCGGTCCTCACGCCGCGCGCGCAGCCGGCTGCGTCTCCTCCTCCTCCCGAGCGCCTAGCGGGAGGCGGCGGACTTCGCCAGGGCCGCGGCCGGGGCACCAGCCCTGGAGGGGAGTGCCGGGGTCCAAATTCCATATAAGAGGCCGCCTCCCGGTCGGCGCGGCTAGGGCAGCGGCGGCCCGCGGCCAGCGCTCGGCCCCGCGGCTGACATTGGGGCGCGCCCCACGGCGGACAGAGCCTGGGAGCCGCACACTTCCTCTAGCGACCGCGGCTCCTTCCCGGCTCGTCGGCGCCGCGCCTCTCTCGCCTGGGCCGGGGGTCGAGGTCCAAGGGGCCGGGGAGGCGAGTGCGGCCGCGGCGAGGGTTGCTAGATCCGGACCGGGCGGAAGAGGCGAGCCGGCGTTCCCCGGGCCGTGGCGCCGGCGTCCCCTGGCTGACTGGCCAGGTTGGGGTGCGGGCTGCGGGGCGCAGGCGGGCCGGCTCCGGGGCGCTGCGTGCGCGCAGGGGCAGTCATTCAGATGAAATTCCAGTCCCCGGCCAGAGACACCAGCCCGCCTCTGCCTTCCTCCTCCCTTCACAAATAGAAACGGAAGGGGGAGGGAGAGAAGTGGAAAAAAAAGGCAACCAGCAAGGGAGGGAGGGAGAAGCCCCGGCGGTGCTCTGGCCTGACCCCCTCGTTGCTACTTCTGCGCTCCCCCAAGGCCCGGCGCCCCAGCCGCGGTGAGACCCCGCTTTCCGTCTCTGCGCTGGGCGGGCGCCTCGGCTCAGCCGAGGAAAACAAGGATTGATCAAACTAGAAAGGAATTTTTCTCAACTGCTAATGAACAGGAGGCTCGGCTCCCGGCCCTCCCCTCCCCCCGGCCCTCCCCTTCCCTCCCGGCCCCCTCCCCCCCACTTTCTTTTCTTCTCGGCCTCTGCTCCGGCTTGGAAGACTCGGGGCTGCGGTCGGAGCCAGCCTGCGGCGACGGGGCCAGACCGAGCCGCCTCCCTTAGAGCCCAGCCATCTTGGGCTCCTGGCGGCGGCGGCCGGGGGTCCCGGCGCGCTCGCTTGAGGGTCCTGCAGCGTCCTCTTTTTTTTTTTTTTTGGTGGGATTTTTTTCCCTGGGGGAGGGCTGGCGGCCTTCAGCAAATTAGGGAAGAGAGAGAGAGAGAGAGAGGGAGAGAGAGAGAGGGAGGAGAAAATGCCAAGTCCCGATTTCTCTCCACCTCTGCTCCACCCACCCCGGTCCTTTCCAAAAAATAAAAAAAGATTAGAATTGGAAGAAGTCGGCAGAAAGGCGAGCGCCCGCGGCCCCCGGCTGCTGCCCAGGCGACGCGTCCGGGGCGGGCCCGCGCCAGTCGCTCGGTCCGAGGGTCCGTTTGTCCGCCCGCAGCTTCGCAAGTGAGGGGAGGGCACTTCGGGCAGGGTCTCCGCAGCGGCTGTCGCCTCAGAGCTTTATCCTCAGGTCAAAAAAAAAAAAAAAAAAGAGGAAGGAAAAAAACCCCCAACCCAACTCTCATCACAGCCACCTTCAGCCATCTTGCGCATATTATTATTATTTCAGGAATAATCTGTTTAATAAAAATAGCTGCGTCCCCGCCCCCTTTTAATAATAATCTCGATGATAAAAATGATCGGCGGGCCGGGCAGTCCGCGGCTGCCTTTTCCTGCCTCGGCTCGCTCGGACTCCGGCTCTCCTCCCCCCAGGAAGGGGCGCGGGGGGGCTGGCCGCTGGGGCCGGGGGTGCGTCCTCGCTGCCCGCCAGTCGGCCCCGCCGCCAGCTCTGGGAGGGAAGGGCGCCCTAGCCGCTGCTGCAAGGAGGGCGGGCGGGGGAGGGGCCACGGCCCGCGGGACCGACTGGAGGGGCACACAGGGGTGCCCGGTGCCCCCCGCCACGGCCTGGCCTCAGAGTCCGCAGCCACGCGGTACACAATGGGTTCCGAGCAGAGTGCGGTCGGCAGGGTGGGGACGCGGGCGGGCAGGGAGCTGCGGTGAGTCGGCTGCCCGGCTAGGGCGCGTAGAGGCGTGGGGGGGGCAGTTGGTAGTGTCCCTACATCAAGGCCGGTCCCGCTTCTCGGGTAGGGGGGAGAAGGGGAGGGGGAGGCGAGGAGAAAGCCGCAGGCGGCGCCTTTAATCAGCGCCCGCTGGTTCAGCCCACCCGGCACTGGCGAAATTGACGGGCGAGGGGGAGGGGAAGGGGCGGGGCGTATTTTCCGGAAGTGCTGTTACAGCTGTGAGGCGCCCGGCTACTCCCCTTTTCCCTGTCTGGAGTTGGGGCTGTTCCGGAGGCTGCTCCTGCTATTGGTCTCCAAGCTGAGGCTCCACCTCTTTGAGGCGGGGCAAATTCTAGCGACTCACGTGACTTGTACAAACTTCGGTACATTAAACATTGGGGTGTGAGGGGGTGGTTCCGCGCTTCTTAAAAGGGCGATGATGCCGCTGCGTAGCTGGACCACTTCTTCCTGGGCGTATTCACCCACAGCTTATTTTTTACCTGAGAGGGAAAGGAGAGTTTATCAATCAGTTTGCTCACTGGTGAAACTGAGCAGGGAATTGCTAAGGTTCACTGTGGGGCAATTTCCTGATGTCTTTAATACTTTCCTCCCCATCCCTGACGCTTAAAGCTAGCAAGCAAGACAGGAATTATTATCCCTCTTCTATTGATAAGGAAACCGAGGCTTATAGAACTGAAGTGATTTGTGGAGGTCACTCGGTCAGTAGATGAATATATAACAAAAGATTTAATGTGCCGGGTATTATTTTAGGCCCTGGGGACTCCCTGGAAAACGTCCAAATTTTTTAAAAAATTTAAATATATGTAGGATAATTTCTGTGATAGAGAATAATAGGCTCACACAGGCCTCTCTGAAAAAGTGACATCTGAGCTGAGACCTAAATGCTCAGGAGGAGTAGAGCAAGTGACAACCTAGGGGAGGAGTGATCCAGTCAGAAGGAAAAGCAAATGTAAAAGCAATGGAACAGGCACGCTGGGACAGAAGGAAGGCTGTGTGTCCAGGAAGAAAGGCAGGTAGAGACCAGAACACACAGGGCCCTGCAGGTCATGGCAAGGAATTGGGACTTTAAACTGGTTGTGAGAGGCTGTCAGATTTGGTATACATTTTGGAAGTAGAACCAACAGGACTTACTGATTGATTAGATATGGGGTAGAGAGTAATCAGTATGATAATAGTAGGAGGGTAGAAATGGGATCAAGATGTATATACAGGCTGGGCATGGTGGCTCACGCCTGTAATCCTAGCACTCTGGGAGGCCGAGGAAGGTAGATTGCTTGAGCTCAGGAGACCAGCTCCAGCAAGAGCAAGAGCGAGATCCTGTCTCTACTAAAAATAGAAAAATTAGCCCGGCATGGTGATGTGCACCTGTAGTCCCAGCTACTGGGGAGGCTGAGGCAAGAGGATCGCTGGAGCCCAGGAGTCTGAGGTTGCTGTAAGCTGTAATGATGCCACTGCACTCTTCCCCTGGGCGACAGAGTGAGACTCTGTTTAAAAAAAAAAAAAATAGAATGTATATACAGTATATGCTTCTGAACTATAGTATTCAGAAGGAGTTACTATATCCTATACTATATGTATTATATATATTATATATACTATTTATATATAATATGTATCTTTTATATATATGTTTTTTTCTCTCTATCCTCTCAAAATGTTTTTAAATGATTCCTAGGATTTGGACCTCACCAAGAGGCTGGATGATAGCGCTATTTACTAAGAAGGGAGAATTGCAGGGAATTACATTTGGGTAGGGGGTTTTCTGAGTTAAGGTTGAGTTGGCTCAGATATCCCAATGAAAATGTTGAGGAGGAACTATATATACAGGCTCGGTGGGGAGGTTTGTACTGGAGATAACGGATTTTTAGAGTTGTCATAGATTATGTTCTAAATGGTAGATTCAAATCCAGTTCAGTATGAACTCTGGGTCCCTGATCCTTTGAGGACAGAGCCTGTGTCTTTAGCAATTTGCATCCCTTCACATGAGACGTCTTATGTCGGACAAATGAAGACATGAATGAAAGTGTGAATGAACCAACAAGGAGAAAATGGCTTCCAAGCCCTAATCCTCAATTCCATGCTCTAAGAATGGTGCTAAGAAAAAAGGTCTAGCTTGGAGCAGTTGGAGGGGCCTTCTCTCGCCTCCTCACCAATAATCTCCAGGATTATCAACCTAAGGGATTCTTATCATTTCTTACCTTTCTTGAACACTTCCCTTGACTTGTAACACATCATAGGCTTCTGGTTTTCTTCTTCTAACCATAGATGTCTCCAATTTCTGTCTCATAAATGTTGGCAGTCCTCACAGTTCTGCTTTCCATCTCTTCTCTTACTAATCTACACCTGCTCCCTGGGGGATCTCAATTACTCCTGAGGCTTTATTGCTGTCTATAAGCTGATGATGACTCACCCACCAGTCAGTAGGGCCACACTAGATCCTCACCCTCCTGGGTGCATATCCGGAGAGTTAACTATGCTGTCCATGCAGATGTCCCACAGGCACCTGGAATTCAATGCATTGGAAACTAAACTACTAAACTCATTCTCTTCACATTCCAGCCTGTTCTTCCTCCTGCGGTCCCCATCTCTGTCAGTGGACCTATCAACCACTTAGTTGTTACCAAGCCAAGGGTCAGGGAGACAACCTTGACAGCTCTCTGTCCCTCACCCCCTTATCCATTTAGTCATACATCAGATTCAATAGAGCCTTCTCTTAAATATCTGTCAGATCATCCACTTGTGTAGTAGTTGCTCACTTGACATCTTCACTTGGAGGTGCAAAAGCATCTCAAACTCAACATTGTCCAAAGCAATACTAATTTCTGCCCCCTCCTAAACCTGTTTCTGCTGCCGTCCTCTGGTTCTCAGTGAACACCCTGTAGCCAGCCCTTCAGCAAATCTTGACTACTTCTTAACATCTCCATTACTTCACCATAATCTCTGCCTGGATTATTTGAGTAGGTTGTAACTGGTTTCTCTGCTTCTGTCCTTACCTCCTGAAGTCAATCCTCAACATAGTAGCCAGGGTAATCTTTTTTTTTTTGCCAGGGTAATCTTTTAAAAATATAAGTCAGATTACATCACTCCTCTGCTCAAAATCTTCCAGTGGCTTCTCAATTTGACCAGAATAAATGTCAAAGTTTTATAATGGCCTCCAAGGCCCCAAACAATCCGGCCTCTGTATAATTCTCTGGCCTCACCTCCAGTCACTCCCCTTCTCTCACTCTGCTGCAGCCACACTGGCTCCCCTGGTGCTCCTCAAACACACCTGGTTTTTCCCCTTAACTTCCCCAACCTTGCAGTTGCTCATCACTTGTCCTGGCCCATCTTCCCCCAGATAGCCCTAGAGCTCGCTTCTTCCTTTGTTCAAATGTCCCCTACGCAGTGAGGCTTTTCCTGACCTATTTAAAAATACACCCCTTGCCCCAGGCCTCACTCTCCCTCCTCTTTTTCTCCATGGCGTGTATCTCCATGTACTAAATAAACTACCTTTGAAAATTATTATCTGTCTCCCATCACTAAAATGTAAGATCTGTGAAAGGAGGGATTTTCTTTAATGCTGGATCCCTGGTGCCTAGGATGGGACCTAGCACATAGCAGGTGCTCAATAAATACTTGTGGAAACAATGAATGAATCCTATTGTCTCCATCCCTACTGCTTCCACTCTAATCCAGGCTTCACTGGGGGTCACATTGCCTCCATTCTTGCTCCGTTTCATAACGTTCTCTATCCAGCAGACAGAGAGATGATCCTAAAATGAAACCTTGATGTCTTAAATCATATGCTCCAGGCAATTTTTTTCTTTTTTCTTTTTTAAAAACAGAACCTCTGTTCTTGCAACTCCAAGCAATTTGAATTCTGCAGTTCCAAAGGAGAGTTTGAGGCTTTTGCCCTTGTTGTTCTTTTTGCTTGGAGAGCTTGTGAAAGTAAAGCCTCCTCTTCTTTTGCTCAACTCATCCTGAAGCACCCTTCTGCTTTGGCTTAGATGTCACTTCTTTTAGTGAGTCTTTTATTTGTTTTCTTTTTTTTTTTTTAAGAAATGGGGTCTTGGTCTGTTGCCCTGGCTGGAGTACAATGGTGTGATCATAACTGATGGCAGCCTCGAAATCATGGGCTCAAGGGATCTCAATCTCCCCAGACTAGTTAGATGCCTTTTCTGTGCACCTGCCCTGTCACCGCCCATTAATAAAGGGTTAACACTAATTGAGCAATTACTACATGCCAGACATCTCATGTGTGTTTTCTCATATAATACTTGCAAAAACTCTATGAGGCAAATCTCCATTGCAGATGAAGGAACTGTGAGGCACAAGTTAGTTACCCTGTCTAAAGTCACACTGACAAGGGGTGGAGCTGGGGTAGGACACAAAGCAGGCAGGTAACTGTCTTCCTCTCTGATGAGTGTTCCTTGCAAGTGTCTGTTTTGTCATCCATTTTCCCCCCACTGCAATGTGAGCTCCTTAAGCAGGGCTTGTGTCCAGTCTCCCAGCCTATATAACAGAGTGCCTGGCATGTGCTTGTTGAAAGAATAACTGAAAACTGAATGTTTTCTAGTTCTTACCGTTGCCACAGAGTTATTGTGGAGGCTCAACAATGCACAGTTGGCCTTCCTCTGTCTTGTAAAGGTTGCGATCCGGAAGCTTCTTTCTCTATCCTTTCAGTGCTCTCATTGTACTGAGATGGGGTGTGGGGTGGGGGTGGGCGAATTGGAAAAACAAGGAATAGGGTCTCTACCCTCCCTTCTCTGGCCCCAGTAAGGCTGCAACCTCCTGAGAGTCTCCCTTGCCCCGTAAGTTACTCAGAGAGCTATGCTCACAAACTAGGGACACCAGCGATCAATTGCTCCTTCCCTGCCCTCACTTCTCTCCCAAAGACTTCCTGGCACTGAGGAGGAAGGAGGGGACAGGTCAGCCCCCCATGCCGCACGGAAGGGGCCTGGAGAAGGGTGCTCCTTTCACACCGCAACCTGACCTGCCCCTGCCCCTGCAGTCTCGGGACAGATTTCTCCCTTCTTCTGCCCGGCAGATCACCCTGCTCACCCCTACCCTGGCCTCCCCACCTCCTCCCCTTCTACAGCCTGCAGCTGCCTCAGTGCCTGGCAGGCTGGGCTGAGTCACTCCCAGCTTGCATTCTCCTTCTGGTCAGGCCAGTTTGGCAAATCTCTCGGGCTCCCTGGCCCCATGGCCCTGGAGCCTGTGGGCCCCTCTCCTCAGGGCCCCCGGCCCCAGCCAAGATGAGGCAGAGCAGACACCTGGAGGAATGTACAGCACTTCCTGGAGGAGACATGAGAGATCACATGGCAGATTTCTCTGCTCCCTAAATCTAGGGATAGGGTCTTTGCTTTAGGCCCAGGAGCCCTTCTCTTTCCAGAAATAACTCAGCCTGGTACTGTCTCCCAGAACCACCTAAGCACAGGATCTTGCTGTTCTACATTCTTTGGGGCAAGAACTTCACACTGACCCTGGGTCCTTCTAGGCTAGAGTCAGAAGAGGAGGATAAGTGCCCCCACCCCCAATCTCCAGGAATAAAGGAGATAGGTGTGGCCTAGGCCACCCTGGAGTTGCCAGCCTGGCTTCAGACCCTCCCACTCCTTCGTTCTGAGCACCAGAAGGACCTAATGTGCTGCTCCAGGGGCCAGCCACTTGCCAGAGTTCAGTAAGAGGTCACAGGGGAAAGAGGGTTGCTGATCTCTCAAGGAAGGTCCCCCTGACAGCTAGGTCTCAGAGAGGATAAGGACAGGAGGTTAAGAGTCCCTTCACAGGAGCTGAAGTCCCCTCCTCTCCCCTGCTTGTGCTGTCCCAGAACCTCTGCCACAAGCCCCAGCAGGGCCCCTGGGTGCTGCGGCTCCATCCTGAGGACCAGGAGAAAAGGCCCTGCCATTCCTCCCCCATAATGCAAAACAGGCCGAGCAGGCAGGAACAGAATGTGAGGGCCCAGGGTGGTCCCACAGGTTCTGAAAATGCTGTCTGGGTGCAGACCCCATCCTGCCTGCCTGTAAGGTCCCAGGCTATTGCCTTCTTCCCCACCCCTCCACCCTGGGCTGAACCCAGGCCCTGGAGAGGCGGGAACTGGGCAGTCCAGGGAAGGAGGGGACACCTGCCTCCTTACACACACCAGGCCCAGGGGAGTTGCTAGGAAGGGTGGGCTGGCCTCGGTATCACCGAGTGGGTGCCACCTGTTCTGAGACTGCCCCTCCACCTGGGTCCTGCCCTGGGGCCCTGGATTAGGAGGTAGAATTTAGCTGCCTAGTGAGGGGAGTGGCTAGCTGGAAGAGGGAACAAGGGCTCCAAAACTGGAGGCAATGAAGGCCGACCTCCCTCACCTGTTGGGGCTCCCCTTCCCAAAGGAAAAGAGGGTTTTGGTGAGCGGAGGGTAGGAGAGGGATGCAGTGGCAGAAAGAGGGTCTTTACCCACCTACTCATTCCAGACCATTTTCCTCACTCTTATCCCGTTGACCTTAGAGAAATTCAAGATGGTGAGGGAGAGCCTGTCCCTGCAAAGTCATTTCTGCATGACTGAGGAGTCACCAGCTGTGTGATCCCACTCCTTGGCACTCTCTCCACTCCCAACAACAGTCCTGGGGGCCTTCTCCCATTTGGGCTTCTTCCAAGTGGCTGAGTCCAACCCACCCCCTCTGCCAGGGCCCCAGGCTTCCTGCTCCCCTACTCCAGGCAGCCAGAAAGGAGCACACAACCCAGGCACTTCTGCAAGTATGTTTAATGCATGTAGATTACACAGAGGATGAGGGGCAAGAAGGAACCAACATCTAAGTGAGTCACCCAAAAGTTCTTACAAAAGTCCCAGGGTGGCTGCAGCCCCAGGAACCGAGTTGCCACTGACATTAAAAACTAATAGAAAATTTTACAAAAGTCTGCTTGTTGCAGCATTCAGGTACTTGTACAAAAAGAGGGGTCTCTCTATAGGGCTCCTGACTTGAACAGGGACCCAGGTATCTCACCTGGTACGCAGGTCCTGAAAGCCAGAGAGGGAAGACCAGATAAAAAAATACAGTTAAGGAAATTCTCTACTGGTCTGCCCCATAGGGGCACCGACCTTCAGGTTTTCTCCCTGCTCTCAACGCAATCTCAAAACCCAATCCCAAGACCCTGTGTCTATTTTGTAAAACACTCTAGCCCTTTCAGACTCTCCTCCAGGCTTCCCCAGTCCCTGCCCTGGAGCCTTGCCTTTGGGAGAGGAAGAGATGGGCAGGAAGAGGCACCAGCTCCCTGGCCAGACCTGAGATGAGCCTTCCCTGCCTCTCAGAAGGGCAGCTGGTCCGCAGTCCTCCTGAAGCCCACACTGGACCTGGGGAGCACAGGAGCCTGCCTTATTGAGCAGACAGCAAGAGGGGAGCCCCTTCTCAGAAACTCCAAAACTCCAGGGTCCTGAAGGAATGGGTAGGACTGGGCAAGCCTCAAAGAAGCCTGTAGAAGAGGCAGATATAAGGAGGGAAAGTCCTTGCCTCCTCCACCCGCTATGAGGTCAGAGGCTCCCACAGAGCTGTAAGGAGAGAAAGAAAGGGTACATTTACTGAGCACCCACATGTGCCAGCAGCTGAGCTGGGCATGGTACAAGGTCAGCCTTGCTTGATCCTCAGTGAGGGTCTCCTCTCACCAGCCAGCAGCTGAATGGAGAGCCCCCTCCCCAAGAAACCTCTGGAGAGCACCACTGCCCAAGGAAAAGGAGGCCTGGTCAGAGATGGCAGATACACCGCTGCTCCCCCAGAGCCAGTGACTGTAGGAAGATGAGATGGAGCCTGGCAGGTTCTTAGAGGTTCATGAAGCTGCTGACATGGTGGGGGAAGAAAGGGGTCACAGGCTTCACGTGCCCGTCATCTCAGAGCTCACCTGCTGCTTCTTGTCTTCCCCGGCCATTCCCTAAGAACAGGGCCACCATGCCGGTGGTGCCCACCGTTGGTCCATAAAGGTCCTCCAGGCCTGGGGTAAGTCGCTGACCAGATCCTTCACACACTGATGACACAGCTTAGCTCAGAATATGCTCTCCCCCCACCCGCAACCAGGCACACAGAGGCAGGGTGAACTGCAGCAGGGGACCCTCAGGCAGGTTCCCAGCAAGAAATAATTGGGGGAGAGGCTGGTCAGGGCGGCAAGGAATGGGGGCAAATTGATGGCACCTTTCTGTCCACAAAATGTCAGAAGATGAGAGCTTCAAAGGCAGGGTTGCTGTAGTGCGTGAAGACCAGTAAGCGTCCTTTTGGAAAAGTCCTCAGGGCAGTAGAAGGCACAGCTGCTGCTGACGTTAGGTCCAGAGAGGCTCGTGCCTTGGCTGGTGGGGCTCTGGAGCCAGTTTCTCCCAAATACTCCAGGTTGATCTGCCTTGAAGCTCTGAACTTGACAGTTAACCATATAGCCCAGGGCTTGTGCATAAGGGGCCAGGCCTGGTGGCTCCATGGAAGTCCAACTCTTGCTCCCTGGAGAGCCCGGGCAGTGCCCTCCATTCATGGAAGCAGCTCTTTGGCTGGATCTCTAATCATCAGGGTCCTACACATATGGGCCTACTGTGGCACCCCTGGTGTTGCCTGTGCGGCAGAGGCAGATGGGGACCATGAAGAGCCCAGACAGACAAAATGACTTTGCTTTGGAGAAGTCGGAAGGATGATCTTGAAGTAGCAGTTCCCAGAGGTGGAGGTAAGAGGACAGGAAAGGGGCTTGCTGATTCCAGGTCAGGAGTGAGAGATAACCTGAGAGGAACTCTAAAACCATGGGCCAGGGCCAGGTTGGCTTCTGAAAGGCAGACTGTGAGATCTACAGTACTGGCAGTGAAGGAACAAAGACCACAAGAGGCGAGGACAAAGGAGACAGGACAAGGAATGGGGAAGGAAAGTTGGGAACAAAAGGATGCAGGGAGGATGGGAGGGCGGTGTTGGCAAAATAAAAGTGAAAGAGATATTGAGAAGTTGGATTTCTCGGTTTTTTAATAAGCCAGTCCTGCAGCCTGGAGGCTGGGAAGCCAGGGGATGAGGAAATGGGACAGGACTGGTCACAGAGCGGGGGACCCGGGCCCTGAGTGGCAGTGGGAATGATCTGGGAGGTGCTAGGCCTCAGCCTCTTCCAGAAAGGCCTGGTTGGGTACAAAAAGCCTAGAAGATGAGGCTGGGGCCACCAAGTCTTTGAGACCTTGAAGGTCCCCAAACCTTGTAGGGACCCAGTTCACTTGGAAAACAGCAGCACCTCTTCCTGGCTCCAGCTAAACTGGGCTGAAGGCTGCATGGGGGAGTGTCTCCACTCTCCCCTTGCCCCAGGCTCCACCAGGCCCAGCTGGGAAGAAAAGCCTCTCTGTGAATTCGGCTCCTCCAGGGCCCTGGGCTGGCAGGAGAACACCAGGCACCTTCTCTGGTGGCAATGCAGGGAGAGACACAGCCCCAGGCCCGACTGAGAGAATGAGAAAGTTCATCTGGGAATAAAGTTCTGTTTAAAAACATTATATACATGGCTTCTGGACAAGTTTGCAGAACAATAAAATACCATCCGGTTTCTACAAAATAAAATAAGAAGGAAGAAAACCAAACACGATCGGAGGATTGTTCCGTGGCCAGAGGAGCTTGACTAGCAAAGGCTTCCCAGGGTGGAGCTGGGCGCTGCAGCCACACACACACTCTGCGTTGGTGGCTTCCCAGCCCCCTCCTGCTGGGCTGTGTGGCAGAAGGTGGGTGACAGTGAGGCCTGTCTCCACCTGGGGCACATCAAGGGCCCAGAGTCAAATCTCAAACCAGAATCTGTGGTGGCAGCAGGCAGGGTGAGTTTGCATTTGCCCGCTCACTAGCCCAGTGGGACCAGGGCTTGGTCACACGGGCTTGGCCAGCTGCAGGGTGAGGCCCCTGAGCTGGAGGTGAGGTGGGGGGCCTGTGGCCTGTGCACGGCATCCCACCAGGCTGCGGGTGTGGTGGCTGCGCAGTCATCCTCACACTTGTCCTTTTATTTGTGGGAATCTTGTTTACGCAGTTGTTAAGCTGGAAGTCACTGGAGAGCAGCTGGACTCCCCGTCGGCCCCTGCAGGGCCCAGCCCAGGCTAGTGCAGTGGACTGTCGAACACCACGTCAGGTAGGATAGACACTTTCAGCTTCTTCTCTGGCCAGCTGTACTCTTTGGGAAGTTTGAACTGTGGAAGGACAAGCACAGACCCAGAGTGCATGTGGTTAGCAGAATCCACCGCCTTCTTCCCAGAGACCACCTAGAGAGAGGCCAGGACCCTCACTCAGGCCCTGTGACCGGGTACTGGAAGCAAACAGGCCGTCGGACACCTGGCTTCATTCTCAGATGCTAGACCCAGGTGGGAGGCTGGGGTCAAGCTCCTGGACTTGGGTGACCCCTTCTTTCCCCTTGCCTTGCCAATAATTAACCAGGCCTGGAGGAGGCAAGCTTTCTGGCTCTTTCTTCACTGTGCTGACCTCCCTCTTGCTTACTTCCTTGGTTCTGCCTTCAGCCACAAGCATGTAAGGAATCTGCTCCCTGAGGCCCTGGGCTGGAGGATGGGGACCTGGGGGAGGGTACAGATGCGACAGGGAAGGGGCTTGAGGTCTGTCAATTGCCATGGCCTCTTTTTTAGCCACTGGTGTGGGAAGGACTCTGGAATCTGTCCTCTGTTGCCTTTGCCAAAGGGTCTAAAGGAAAGGACCTGGTTTGGCCCCAAAGTCAGACCCACACTTGAGACCTTGGTGAGAGTCGAAGAGTGGGAAGAGTGTGGCTTGAGGTGATCTCTTGGGCCTGGGGCATCCTCAGGAAGGACAAATTCCCACCCTCCTCCCCCTTGTTCATTCTCATCTGCTTCCCAAGGTTACTGGCCTCAGAGTAGTCCCAGTGGTGGCCAAGGAGAGCCCAAGGTCTTCCTACCGCAACCTAGGAATCATTGATTTGCTTAGTTTTGTTTCTCCCCTTTTCCTGGGAACTTCTGGGCAGGGAAGGAGAAGAGGCTGACATATCTTATTCCCTCTGTATTCTAGGATTTGCATGCAGCCTGGCACACAGCTGATGCTCAATAAATGCTCCTTGACTTGGACTGATGCTGGAGCTTGGAAACAGGGTCTTTTTCACAACTTGCACTGTCCTGGAGCTAGGCCAGCAGTCAGGGCCAGAAGAGAAAGGAGAGAACAGTGCTCTCAGCCTGCCTGAGCTGGGTCTGGAGGCAGACAGGCCCGACACTCCCTGGCTGGCTCCCTTTTCCCTCCCACTGATTGGGGGACTGTCCATGCCAGGACCAAAGTGAAGGGTGGGGGAGAGTATAGGGACAGCCTCTGGACAGGAAAGCAAGACAAGAAAAAAAGTCATTTTTAATGACCTACTTTCCTAAGCTCCCCCTGGCTCCTGTCCCTCTTGCCTGGACTGTCCCCCTCCCACCCCTCAACACCCAAGCTCAAAGGAGCAGCCTGGCACAGCGCCATCCCAGTGCGACAAGGCCTCTCCGGAAGCGCTTCTGGGCAGCTGGCTCTGGTCTGACTGAATGGGGAGCTGGGCCTCAGGGACTGGTGACTTGTAGGGGGTTGATTGGCTGGTACAGCCTGGGTGTTTGATGATTTTGGAATGTATAGATGAATAAATTTATCAAGCTGCATCCCAGAGGACAGAGAAGACACTGCTCTGTTGGGGTGACCTCTGGCTCCATGGAGTTCCTGTCCACCTGGAGACGTGGGGAGCACAGTCCCACCCTGTGCACTCTCCTCAACCTCTTGAACACCAGAGGCCTCTGTGTCCTGACTGACTGGCCCCCAGAGGCCTGGCAGCTGGACGTTCCAACACTGGCAGAAACCTAGCTCTTGCCTGGCCTCCTTCTGCCTTGAAACCTGGCCGCGGGAGGTGAGGGGCTCTCCCGCAAGCACACTTCCCGGCAGCCAGGGCAAGGGAAGGGTCTGTCTGCCACAGGCAAGGGAGGGCCCAGAAGAGCTCTCCAGAGGCCAGGCCAGCTTGCTAACGTTCCACTAACCCACCGGGCACTGAGGCCAGGAAGGCTCAGATCCTGCTGGGGTGCTGGTTATGAGGCAGAGGGAGGGGCAGGGACTTTCCAGGATGAGGTAAGTCCCCACAGATGAGGATGCCGGGAACAAGGAAGAAAAAACAAAGGGGATTATGGACTCCATTCCTGTACCCCAGAGGAGCAGCCAGGGGAGGCACAACCCCCACCTGGACTGCCAGCTCCTCAGGCTCTGAGCCAGGGCTGGAAGAGGTGGGCAAAGAGGGGAGAGCTTATGTCTGGAGAAGGGAGGAAGGGAAAGTGGCTCATGGGTGGCCTGAGGCAGGGGCAGGAGTCCCTCGCTGCCCACCAGAACTCCCCAGTGGAATGTCCTCTGGCAGCAGACGTGGGCTTTCTGTTCAGAACCTGCCAGGGAACAGCAGGGGCTGGGGAGGACTCGTACTAGCCTGAAGGCCCTGGCTGCCTCTTGAATGAGGTTCTTGGGAGCTGGCAATTCAGACAATTTGCTGGGTGTCCTCACAAGGGTGGGGGTGGGGCAGGAGGTGGGAGTGGTTCATGAAAACAGAAGAAAAATAAAGCTGTTTAACATCTTTAACCTATCCCTGCACCTCAGAGAGGAGCCCACAGACACACACACACACACACACACACACACACACACACACACACGTGCACACACGCAGGCACATGCTCCTGGAGACTGGAACCCCATGGTCAGACAGAATCAAACAAGCTTACTTCCTCTGGAGAAGTCAAATCTTCTAAGTCCTCCAACATTTTTTCTACAAACTCTTCAGTCAACAGAATCTGTGAAGAAGGCACAAGGCAGGCTTTTATTTTTTAAAAACATACGGTCTTTTTCCCAGCTGCCACTCTATGGACTTTTCTTCAGGTCATAGTGGAGGGACAAGCTCACTGTGATCTGTTCTGTCGTTCCCCTCCGCATACCCCAATACCCCCCGCCCCACTGCCTGCAATATCACACAGACCAGGGCAGCGAAGGAAAGGGGTCAGAGGACAACGGGGATGGGAGGTAGGGACATCTGGAGTGTTGGTACTGCCGGTCCCAGGAGGGAGATGACACTGGTGGAAAGCCCCCTCGTTTTGGTTATTCAGGCCTCCTACGTGCCGCAGTGCAATGGAGGGGCCAGCAAAGCCGAGGGGCAGAGGGGAGCTGCTGCCAACATCATCCCTGCCCAATCAGGCTCACATGTTCCTACCCCCAACCCCCGACTTGGTAGGAGAAAAGAAATCTGTTTGGATTTGGAATACAAACCCTGTCTGGAATCTGGAAATGCCCGGGAAGGTCCATCCAAGAACATCTGAGCTGGAGAATTTGGAGATTGTGGACACCTCTCATTTTACGGAAAGGACAGGGACTCTCAACTTGCACATCCACATTCTCTCAGGCTGGAAGCTCCCATGCCCTGCCTTGGCCACTGAGTTCCTCAGACTTCTCAGAGATACCCCTGCTCTAGGTCACCTCCCAGATTTCCCACTGCTCCAGTCTGATGCCTGCTTGCCTCTCACTCTGATGCTGAGGATGGTCTGGCCCTATTCTTTGGCTGGCACAACCACCACCCTCCCCCCCTAAACAAGTTTTCACAGCCATCTGAGGGCACTCAGAGCCTCTAAAATCA
Organism: Avahi laniger; assembly: GCA_963575035.1. NCBI lineage: Eukaryota > Metazoa > Chordata > Mammalia > Primates > Indriidae > Avahi > Avahi laniger. The sequence continues at coordinate 26,198 of CAUYSK010062989.1, forward strand.
GGCCTTCCTCAACCTGGTGGGCCATTTCCCCAGCTCATTCCTCTGCAGGCTGCTTTGCAGAGCTGAGCCAAGCTTACCCTGTGTTTTCATCCCACCAGGCCCTGGCTGAGGTGTCTTTCCTCTTCCAGATCTGACCCCTTCCTTCACCCCCTCCCGCCTCCCTGCCCTCGTCTCAGGGCTCCTGGCCTTGGCAGCAGACTCTCTGCACCCCAGGCTGTGGCTCTACCTGCCTTCTCCCGTAGACCCTGAGCACCCTAGCGGGGCACAGAAGGTGACAGACAACAGGCGAAGCTCCAGGTGAGGGGCTCCTCTGAGGAAAGCCCTCCCCGTGAGGAGGATGTGAATCAGAAACCTGAAAAATCCCGTCAAATGCCCATCAGATTTCCCCTGGGAGTTATCCACTCTGATAAGAACAGAAGTTTCCTCACTGTGAGCCACAGTGAGATGGTCGAGGAAGGAAGGTGAGCAGGCAGGATCACCAGGGGCCTGCAGGACGGAGGACTCGAAAGGGAGGAAGTGGATGGGGTGGAAGTGAGAGTGGTGGATGAGGAAACCGCCCCCAAATGAGCAGAAAAGTCACCATCCACCCAGCACTGTGCTCACTGCTCACATATCTTACCTCCTTCAGTCTCCTACGGTCAAGGAAACTGACGCACAGGTAAGTTATGTAATTTGCCCAATGTCACGTGGCTTGCGAGTGTCTGAGATAAGACCATATCCCAGTGATGTCTGGACTCTGAAGCTGGTGCCTGAAGTACTGTTTCTAAATCCTGAACTCTTACCCCCAGGACATTTACTTTTTTTTTTTTCTCTTCAAGACAGGATCTCTGCTGCCTTGCCTAGAGTGCAGTGGTGTCGTCATAGCTCACTACAACTTCAAACCCAGGATCAAGCGATCCTCCTGCCTCAGCCTCCCAAGTAGCTTGGACTACAGGCACGCACCACCATGCCCAGCTAATTTTTTCTGGTTTTGGTAGAGATGGGGTCTTGCTCTTGCTCAGGCTGGTCTTGAACTCCTGAGCTCAAGCAATCCTCCTGCCTCAGCCTCCCAGAGTGCTAGGATTACAGGCGTGAGCCACCACGCCCAGCCCTCATTTATTCATTCTTCTAGGGACATAGACATGAAGGCAGCCCATTTCCCACTGGGACAAGCACCCTTCCCTTGGCTGACAGGGAGCCAAAAGACCCACCCTTCCCAGGCTCCAAGCCCACAGTCACGAACAAAACAGCTCTGACCACTGGCCCACATCTCGCCAAAGTTTCCGTTCTATAAGCTCAGGCCTAGAGTGAAGACAGAAATGAGGCTTAGAGACGGGGGGAGGCAAAGTTGGCCCAGGGAAGCACCACCTAAGTCCCCCCTCACCCAGCTCTTCCTCAGTTCCCCAAAGTGGGACTGACTGACTCTTCCCACAGACTATGACCACACATCAACCCTCCCACAGTCTAAGCCCTGCCCTTCCTCCTCTCTTATCCCAGGGGTGTCCTCTCCAAAAGTCCAGTTTCTCCACCAGTTATCACCAGTTTGCTTGAGTAGCACAAAAGTCACATTCGTATTTTTGGCATTTCCGGGGCCTGTCGCCATTTCTGCAAATGCTAGCACAAACACAAGCATACCTAAAACCCAATTATATTACAATAGCTCCAGTCTGGGCCAGGCTGGGCTGATTTCTTTTTTTCATTTTTTAAGACAGTGTCTTGTTCTGTCACCTGGGCTGGAGTGTAGTGGTGCCATCATAGCTCACTGCAACTTCAAACTCCTGGGCTCAAGTAATCCTCCTGCCTCAGCCTCCCGAGGAGCTGGGACTATAGGTGTGCACCACCATGCCGGGCTACGTTTTGTATTTTTTGTAGAGACAGGGACTTGCTATGTTGCTCAGGCTGGTCTTGAACTCCCGGCCTCAAGTGATCTTCCCACCTCGGCCTCCCAAAGTGCTGGGATTACAGGAATGAGCCACTGTGCCCAGCCTGGGCTGATTTCTAATTCACAAATAACTTGGGGCGAGGGGCTTTCTGCCAGAGCAGTAAATAGGTCTGGGGCTATAGTGCTGGGGCTGAGTTGGCAGGGTGGGGGAGTACAGAGGGAGGGTGAGGGTTCACAGGGGCTGTGGCTACCCAGTGAGACTTCCAAGAGAGTTATTTTTCAAGAGAAAGTAATACCATCAACACAGAATTCGGTCCTAAGCCAGCTCCTCTGACAAAGGTCTGGAACTGGTCTTGGGGAGAGGGTGAGTTATGGTGGCTTTTAGTAGAGCAGCCACCAGGCGTGGCACCATCTGTGTGTGGACTTAATTTGTACTCAGTTGGGGGAGGGGATAGCAAGACCAAAAATGAGGACAAACCCTAGTTGCTCCTCCATTTTCAGTTTTGGTTATTTGCTAGATCCTGCTGGCAATTGCATGTTATTTTAAAAGAATTAAAGGGGAAAAATTATACACAAGATCTGCATGGTATTAAGGGTGACATTCTCTGCAAAGAAACACGACAGACTGTCATAGCTCCAGGCACCTAATTTAATTTCCTTTGGGAGTTAAACCTTAGAAGCTTGGATTGAACAAACAGGCCCTGTTCTTTGTATATTTCAGACCTGGAGCTGAGAATGTTAACAGATCTTATCAACAGGACACTGGAGATAGACAGCTATGATGGGGTAGCTCCTGGGAGCTCTCCCGAGTAACAGACTAGCCCTTGTGATGCAACTGTGGGAAAAGCCTATGCAGTTCTGGGGCTTGGCGCTCCTGAAGCTTGCTGGGTCCCCATGGAGCTGCCTGGCTCTGTCACAAATAATGGGAATGGTTAAAAGAATGACAGTAAAAATGGCTGATAACAAGAGCAGTGCCTCCCCCCATGTGCTAAGCACTGTGGTAAGTGTTCGAACAGTGTCATTGCATTGAATCCTTATGGCGGTCCTGCAGGGAGGTTAATCATCTCCCCCACTTTGTAGACAAGTGGGTACCAGGAGGAGACAAGTCTCCTGGACTTTAGAAGTACAAGGATCTGCCATTGCGGTGGTGGAGGAAGCTCTTTTCCTGTTTGAGGAAGGTACCCCAACTCTAGAAGCCTGTATACTCAGGGCTGACTCCTCTCGCTCTCCTCTAATGGGGGAGGTAAAGGTGGCTTTGGTTTCCACCAAAGGCCTGGAAAACCAGCAATCCCAACCCCTACCGACTACACACCTCCTGGCTACATGCTCAGCTCAAGAAGGCTAGAGCTCTGAGAGTCACAGACATGCAGCTGCTAAAAACTCAGACTGGCCAACTGGAAAGGAAGACAAACCATGCCCAGAGATGGTTTCCAAGTGGGGCAAATTTCCAGGCTGGCCTGGTGAATACATACATCTCAACAGTTCTCTAGCCCAGAAAATAGCTGCAGAAATAATAATGATGATAACAGCACTCATTTGTATTTGCACTTACCAAGAGCCAGGCACAAAAGACTTATGTGTGTGTACAAACAGCCCTTGGAGGGAAGAGACCCTCTAGTGAGAGAGGAAGACCTCCAACCAATCTGAGTAGCACATTCCGCTGGAAGCTTTTGAAAATATGGAGATGCCAGGCCCCATCCAGACCGCCTGAATCAGAGTACCCTGGGGCAAGGCCAAGGCACCTGCATTTTTAAGCGGAGCTCCAGGTGGGGGGAGTGCTGGGAAATACCCAGGCCCAGAGGGGAAAGGGGTTTGGGCACAGGCTTAACAACTGGGGTGAGTTGGTGGCTGTAGCTCCACTACTATCTAACTGGCTGAGCCCTGAGGGAGCGATGGACCCCGCCCCCATCCCCCCATCTTTGGCCGGGGAGGGGTCTTGGAATCTAGGCCAGCAGCTTACTCCAATGGACTCACACCAGGTGCCCTAACCAACCTGGTTGGCTGATGGTGAGGAAGGATTGTCAATAACCTCCCAATTCCCCAGGCCCCAGCAAGTTCCAGAAAGGAACCCAAAAAGTGATCTTTCATCAGTACCTGCCCTGGGCAGGCCAGGCTGGTTGCAGGCAGGAGCCCAGCTGCTGGAGATCTGACACCGATTCAAATGTCTGTGGTCAGTGATATTTCTGAGTCTGCAAAAAGTGGCTGACAATGCCCACTCCTTCCCCTGGGTATGACAATCCACACTTTGTCCAGGGCCTTGTTTGCTCTTCATGTTGACACGTTGTTCTTGCTTCCCAACAAGTTTGGCTTTCTTTTCCCTCCCTTTCCTTCTCTCAGGGAAGGAAATGTGTTGTTTACGGTGGTAGGGCCGGCCAAGGAGCTGCTCTGGCACCCATGATGGCAGCAGAGGAGGCAGGGACAAGGAAGCAGTCCTGTCTGCGTCCCTTCCCCTCGACCCCCTCCACAGGCTGGACAAAAGCCAGAAAACAGCCTGGAGGACCTCCCACCCCCCAGGCTCAGGGGCAGAGGCATGTGGTGCTGCAGGTAGCTGGCTGCAGCAGGGCACAGTGAGGCCTTACTCATTTCCTGTTCTCGGTGGGTGGTGAAAAGTTGGCTTCTGGTGGCCAGAAGCAGGCTCAGGCTTCTTCTGCTCTGGCTTTTGGCTGCCAGGGACACAGCAGGGCATCGCAGTCCTCTCCGCCAAGGAAGGGTACTTCCCTGGGCACATTGCTGGGCTCTAAACCTCAGTGGGTGTGCCCCTGGATAATGAGGTCTCTGAGACAGCCCAAGCAAAGGTCTCCAGGGACATCAGGGGTGGCCAGGTTCACCAGTGGAAGGACAAACAGCAGAAGCACCAAAGAGGAGCTGCCCAGGGCCTGGGCCGGGGATTCCCAAGTCGTCTTTCATACACATCCAAATGGGTGGATGGGACAGGAGAATGCAGGGGCTTGTTCTGAGGAGAGTGGTGAGTCAGCTGCTGGGTGGGAGGAGAACTCAGCAGCAACTCCCCCAGCCTGGCCTGGAACGGCAGAGCCCATTTGGAACAGCTGCTGGGTGTCTTCTCCCAAGCCCAGGGCTTCCCATCAGAGCTGGCAGGGAGCGACTGGGACTAGGGGTGCCACCTGGGTGAGCTGCCAGACATCACACAGCTGAGAAAGCATTGCAGGGCCCAAAAAAGTATTCTGAGATTTGGTGATGTGACTGCTATGTGACCCCTGGGGCTGAGACTTCTCTTCCTTCAGACAAACCTTGGCTGGGGACAGATGAACGATCAGCTATGGGCCGGGATCCTGCTCAGAAGACTAACAGCCCAGTGGTGACAGGCTTGAGGGAGACGCTTGTTAAAGCTGCTGGGATGAGCAAATGCTGGGGAAGGAGGTGCAGGAGAGGACCTTAGCTGGCCTCCCTCCCAAGGTCTGCAGACCCTCCCGCACAGCTCTGGGACTGGCCAAAAGGCTTTACAATCTCCACAAGGATGAAAACAGCAAATAGCAGGGCAGACGGAGTCAAGGTGTCGTTCTCCGGAAAGTGAAAAGCCTGTGGAACTGGAGCTGGCTGCCTGCCCCCCTCCCCCCAGATCCTCCATAAAGCAGGGAGTGTCCACTGTGCCCCACCTGGTGTCACAGAAAGCCCTGCTTTTCTGTGCACTGGGGCCCTGACTCTCTGGGGTCTGGAGAGATGGGGAAGGTGGGGGAGCAGGTGGGAGTGGAGGCCTGTCTGGGGCTGTTCCACAAGCTCCGGAGAGGGGCTCAGGTTCCCTAACCTTCTGCCTCTTCCTCTCAGCCTCTCCTTTGTCACTCTTCCCCCATGTAGGGTGTCTTTGCCATGCCTTTCCCCCAAGAGATAACAGGCCTGGGCTGGTAGCCAGAACCAGGTGCCAAGGCCGGGAGTGAGGGCTTCCAAGGCTGCTGAAGGCTGCTGCGAGAAAGCCAGCCCAGCCCCTCCCAATTCAGCTGGGACCAACAGGGAGAGTTCAAGCAACAGCCAAGGGAACAGAAGACTGGGTCTCTTCACGTCCTGTGTCTGCAGCATTCAGCTCCTTCCTGCTCCTCTGCCCACAGCAGGCCTGGGCACAGGAGGCCCAAGGAGACACCCCCGAGCTCTGGGAGCGTGAGCGAGAAGCCTGCAGGGAGCCAGAGCAGTCCTCTCTGTGCGGGGGTCTCCTTCCTGAGGGCCTGGGGCCCTTCCTGGCCCAGTGAAGTGGGCTCTCCCTGGTGACTGCAAGTCTAACCCCAGGCCTCCAGGGGGTCCTGCAGACTCACGGGGAGACAGCTAGCCCCAGGAGGCCTAGAGGCCCGCAAGTAGTTACAAGCTCAGGTTCCCGCAAGCTGAGGAGCTGCCTGTGACCACTGCGCAGGACCCTAACAGGGCAGGCAGGCTGGCAGTCAGATGCAGAAAGCGCTGACTGCTTGCGGGGAGGGGAGGAGGGCCGGAGTGGGTGTTGGCTCCAGCCCTGAGACTCTGGCTGGGGGAAGGGTCAGAGGGTTTCCCAGGGCTCCTTGGAAAGGGCCTGAGAAACCCGTCGGTGATCAAGGGTGCGTGCCTGGGGAGCGGGGCCCCAGCCAGCCTTCCCAGGAGCTCTCCTGTGAGCCGGGCCCCGTGGTGGGCCACACTAATGAGCCCATAGCACAGGCCTTTGATTAAGCAGCTCCCAGCACAGCAACTTTATTGAAACACGCCGAGGCCAGTGGCTCGTTCCCACCGCTCCCTGGTTCCCCAGGCAACAGCACACAGGAAGGGACCCTGTGCTGGGGAGCCAGCGGGTGCTGAGTGCCCAAGCTCACTGAGGGGCTGCCAGGGAGGTGAGGGGGTTGTGGCACTGGGAGTGGGAACCCCAGCAGCCAGGGGATGAGGGGCAACATGACATCTGGTGAGTCCTCTGGGGGCCAAGGTTTCCGAGCTGCTGACTACCCTCCTCAGGGCTGGAAGGACAGTCTGGGAGGGAGGGCAGAGCTCCAAGGGCAGGTTTGGAGTTGAGGATGTGCAGTGTAACTAGGTGGAATTTGTTCTTGAGTTTGGGGAGACCCAGTCCTATTCTCCCAAGAAAGTGTGCCTGAACCTTCAATACACACATGCTATGTGAGGACACTGTTGCTGAGACCTGTCAGCACGCTGTCGAACTCTCAGGGGCTGGGGCCTCCTGCACAGTGCCCACCTCCCACCTCCTTGCCAGCTCTGCCCAGGAGAGAGGCCTGCTCCTTCCTGTTCTTCTCAGAGGCAGCTGGGGCAGGCTGGGCTGGGAGCAGGGTATGGGGGCAGGCCCTTTCCACTTGCACTGGGCTAATTTCAAATGTTACACTTCAGAGCTTTTGCTACAGTAACTACCAACACCACATGGACAGAAATCTAACGTTACCAAGTGGGACTTTTAAAATGTATTTATAACTTTATGGTTCGAAGTAATTTTGTTACGAAACAATGTAATAACGACAGTGGAAAAAGGCAAGATAATTTATGGAACACAATATCCCTAAAGCACTAGCTTCCATTTCTACCTCGGCTTAGTCTGGGGAGTGTGGTTGGTGTCCTTTGTTTGCTGTTTGTTTTAATTAAGGGTTAGTATTTTGGTGGTGGTGGTGGAGGAGAAGGGGGGCCTGGCATGAAGGAGGAGAAATTCTGCAGACACACACAGACAGAAAGCATGCCCGCGTTAAGAGTATATACGCTTCACAGAACACCCAGACTGCGTTAAACCCGTGAAACCAGCCTAATTCTCTCACCCTCTCCTGTACCCTCCCATCCCTCCCACACACCACAAACAAGGCATGGTCACCTTTTGTGTTAGGGTCAGATTTCCTTTTTGATACTCCTAAGAGAGGTAAGGAAAAGTGTTTGTTCCTCCCCCCACCCCAACAAACAATCAAACACCAAAAAAGGATGCCGTCCCTCCCATACACTTGGCAGTGCTGGGGAACAGGCCGAGCACCCATTAGCGACTAGGGGCAGGGTGGGCTGGAAGGAGGCCTATGGGCCTCTTAGGCCCCAGCACCCTGTTTGGCATTAGCTCTGAAGCTTGCTCCAGCCAGAAGAGCAAAGGAGGGACAAAGTGTTCTGGACGAGCCAGCAGGTTTCTGCTCAGACAAGCTGGGTTTCCATCAGGGGGAATGGGAGAACCATTAGATGGGGGGGGGGAGCGAGAAGGGGAGGCCCTGGCCACTGAGGCCTACCAATGGCCAGGGCCTGGAGAGTTATCATGTGTGTCTCAGGTGACAGGGGGCGGGGTGGTGGGAGGGAAGGCCAGGAAGTGCTTCTGGAGCTGCTGGGGTAGCAGCAGCATCCACATTCCACATCCACACAGGCCTTAGGCCCTGATCCAAGAGGCATTTCGTAACCAGCCCCTCACTTCATGAAGGGGTGCCACCAAGAGCTGCCAAGGGAAAGGAAGGCGGGGCGGGCAAGGGAAGAGCCTACAGAAAGAAGGTAGGGGAAGAAAAAGAGCCTTCTCACTTGTAACCAGGGTCCATGAGCTGCGTAAGGATGCTCCTCAGTGGCAAAGGCGCCTTCCACTCCCGTGGAGACAAACGTGATGGCCATGTCACCTGTGATACTTTTATATGTAAAGTGCCGTCCATGCAGGAGCCTGCCCCTGGGGGTGGGAACATGGAGACAGTGAGGAGCTGGGCCTGGAAACAGCCCCAAGAGCAGCAGGCCTGGCCGAGGCTCTGGAACTATGGGGAATATGCTTCCTGGGCAAGGGTGCCTGGCAAATGCCCTCCTGACTGTCCACCTGCCCACTGACAGGAGCCTATTCAAACATGTTCATTTTAACACCTTCAAAGAGAAGCTTCTCTCACAAGTTTGCTAATGTCATCCTTCCAAAGGGCTCAAAGCTAGGAGCTAGCAGAAACGACTCTAGATCAGAGTTCAAAAGACCTGCAGAAGTAGTAGAGTTCAGCTCTGTCATGTACTGGTGGGAAAGCTGAGGCCAGAGAGGGAAGTCAGTGATGTGTCCAAGGTTATGACCAGAGGTAAGAGGGGCTGGAGGTGAAGTAGCATCTAAACAAAAAAAAAATTTTTTTTTTTTTTTTTTTTTTGAGACAGAATCTCACTCTGTTACCCTGGCTAGGGTAAGTGCCGTGGCGTCAGCCTAGCTCACAGCAACCTCAAACTCCTGGGCTCAAGCGATCCTCCTGCCACAGCCTCCCGAGTAGCTGGGACTACAGGCATGCGCCACCATGCCCGGCTAATTTTTTCTATATATTTTTAGTTGT
>CAUYSK010062991.1:0-11073 GCA_963575035.1 Avahi laniger
ATTAATTTCTTTCTGTTTTTGGTAGAGATGGGGTCTCGCTCTTGCTCAGGCTGGTCTCGAACTCCTGAGCTCAGAACGATCCGCCCACCTCGGCCTCCCAGAGTGCTAGGATTACAGGCGTGAGCCACCGCGCCCGGCCGATTTTGTTGTTTCTATGTGCCTTTTGGCTAAAAAACAAAGGAATAAGTTCAAAAAATGTTGATTCTGTTGACCCATGAGCATGGTATGGTTTTCCACCTGTTTACATCCTCTGCTATTTCCTTCCTCAATGTTTTGTAGTTCTCCCTGCAGAGGTCTTTTACTTCCTTAGTTAAATATATTCCTAGGTATTTTACTTTCTTTGTTGCTATTGTGAAGGGAAATGAGTCTTTGATTTGATTCTCAGCTTGACTGTTGGCATATAGGAATGCCACTGATTTCTGTACATTGAATTGTAGTCTGAGACTTTCCTGAATTTGTTTACAATTCCAGTAGTCTCATGGCAGAATCTTTGGGGTTTCTAGATATAAGATCACATCATCAGCAAAGAGCATTAGTTTGACCTCTTCTGCCACCATTTGAATGCCCTTGATTTCTTTCTCTTGTCTGATTGCTCTGGCTAGGACTTTCAGCACTATATTGAATAGAAGTGGTGGTAAAGAGCAACGTTGACTGGTTCCAGTTCTAAGTGGGAATGCTTTCAATTTTTCCCAATTCAGTATGATGTTAGCTGTGGGTTTGTTGTATATGGCTTGTATCATTTTTAGATAAGTCCCATCTATGCCTATTTTGTTAAGCGTTCTTATCATAAAAGGATGAAATATGTAAATAATTTCTAGATTTGAATGTTACTGGGCCTGAGTTTGTATAGTGGCTTTTCTCCTGACTGCAATTACCTGGAGTTAAAAAATATATTGGTAGCTATATACAATCAGTGGGTCACTAATAACTGTCCAAACTCTTATATTACAAAAAGATGATACTGTCACATGCTAAAGGAAAATACCTTCAAGATGGATAGATTAACTAACATTTAACATGAAAGATCAAATACCTACAGGTTGAGCTATTAATAAATAGTAACGTAAAAAAAATCCACATAAATGCAAAGACAAATTCCCAAGCATGATGAAACCTCTGTCATTGTAGCCTAACTCTCCAAATATATTTTTGAGAGAACTGAGGATAAAAATGTTTAAATTTCTTGTCCAAATCACTAAGGTAGGTTTATTTAAATCCAAAGTCTTCTTACTTCCCATGGAGATAATATGATTATTTAACTAACTAGTTGGGACTGGACAATGCTATCTTGATGATGCTTATGGCTCTAGGTTTTCTCCTCCTTTTTCTTCTACCATTGCTACCTCAATACTTTTACATTTCTTAATATTTCAGTAATGCCTTGCAGCAGTGTTGCTGAAAATGAATCATCTACTTCCTCGGCCCATGCCACATCTACTCTATCAGACACCTGAAGATAGGAACCAATAAACATCATTCTAACCGCCTCCTCAGCTGATTTTTATGCAACCCAAAGTTTGAGAACCATTGTTTTGGAGTTTCCAAAACACAGTCACTTCTACAGAGGAGGAAATTCAGTTTCAGAATGGTTGAGTTACTTAATAAAACTGCTTTTAATTTGTAGTGTCAAATTAGATCACCTGGTGCCAGATGCTTTATGTCATTTTGACTTGAAATTACTACTCCCTATCTTCTACAAATGGACAACCAATGCATCATATTTTTTCATTGCCCATAACTCTTAACTTACTTGGCACTTTCCTGCTATAGCTGAAACAAATTGAAGATAATGCCACTAATTAATGAAAGCCTCCCTGAAGTGTTTATTCTACTAGGCTTTGCTGACCAACCTTGGCTAGAGCTTCCTCTATTTGTTATTCTTATCATAACATACCCCATGGCTATAATGGGAAACATCACCATCATTCTGGTGTCCAGATTAGACTCTCGTCTTCACAGCCCAATGTATTTCTTCCTCACCAACCTCTCCTTTTTGGACATGTGTTATACTACAAGCATTGTCCCTCAGATGCTGTTTAACCTGGGAAGCTCTAAGAAGACCATCAGCTATATGGGGTGTGCAGTTCAGCTTTATTTCTTTCACATAATGGGGGGCACAGAATGTTTGCTCCTGGCCATTATGGCCTTTGATCGCTATGTGGCCATCTGCAGACCTCTGCACTATAACCTCATCATGAATCAGCACATCTGTATCCTCTTGGTGTCCGTGGTGTGGCTGAGCGGAGTGACCTATGCTGTCTCAGAGGCCACTGTTACATTGCAGTTGCCACTGTGTGGTCAAAATAAACTGGATCACTTGGTGTGTGAGATTCCTGTTCTGATAAAGACCTCCTGTGGCGAAAAAGGTGCTAATGAGCTCACGCTCTCTCTGGTATGCATTTTTATGTTAGCTGTTCCACTATGCTTAATTCTTGTTTCCTATGCTAGTATTGGACGTGCCGTATTTAAGATTAAATCTTCTGAGGGAAGGAAAAAGGCCTTTGGGACATGTTCCTCCCATCTCATTGTAGTGTTCTTATTTTATGGCCCAGCCATTAGCATGTACCTTCAGGCCCCCTCCTCCATTTCAAGGGACCAGCCCAAGTTCATGGCTCTATTCTATGGAGTGGTGACTCCTACACTCAACCCCTTCATCTACACCCTGAGGAACAAGAATGTAAAGGGGGCATTAAGTAATCTGGTGAGGAGCATGTTCAGTTCCAAGTGATAGTTGGGTAGATATCAAATGAAGTTATGTAACAATTAGCATAGGCTCATATGAGTTTCTCTGATAACTCATTCTTGTCTCATAATCAAATCTTATCAAATCTCACATTTTACATGTTCTTGCAAAATATATCATGTTTCTGATATTCTTCATAATCATGTTAGGTAAAGATTATACTTGGCTAATATGCACCAGTGTGGGCACTTTTGTTTTTGAAAATATGTTAAAATAATTCTATTCTGGCTGGTATATAATGAAATAGAAACTGTGTTAGGTAGTAAAAAATATTAATATAAATAAACTAATTTAAGCTAATTGCTGTAAAAATAGCATGGCAACCATTCATTAATGGGACTCCTATCAGAGTCACCTGAGTAATATTTCATCATTCTCTGAGAGTTGTCCCAGTCTCCAATGGGCAGTGTGCCTACACCGGGCACTCAGTGTGAAGCACTCTATGCTTTAGAAGATTCATGAGCCTCATAAGTTTATCAATGTCAATTTGTATAGACGCTTTTTCTTCCTAAAAATTCATTGTTCATTGTGATTCTTATTTAATGAATAAATGTGCGTGATTTTGTATGTTTAAAGAATTTATCTAAATTTTGAAATGAATAGAATAAAGGGACGAAAAGAACGGACAAGTTTCTTAATATTCCCTTTAAATATAATAAACATGAATCCTTGGAATCAGTGAGAGAACAAGAAAGTAATATTAATAATGAACCACAACCTGGAAACATTTCTGTACATAAATTGGAACAACCAAGAACACCTTTTGAAACTGCAAGAATCAGTATGAGAGAGAAATAATTTGTATATCTGAAATAAAAAACGACTACTTCAAAAAACAATATAAGTGTCTATTTTATTAATGTAAATTTTGAATGCAAATTATTCTCAAAATCTATATCATTAAAGGTTGGAAGTGCACTCGAAAGTTAAAATTTGTCATAACATTACTTACAATTCATGACAACAAACTAATAGATTTTATACTGATGTTGAATTAATATGTTGGGAATTCAACATGTTGTTGTGTAGTGAAGAAATAAACACATGTAAGGAAAGCAAGAGTCATTTGGACTTTTCTGGCATGTCTCCTAGTATGATCAATATCCAAGCTAATAATTGGAAAGAAAATCTTATGTTATTCCAAACAAGAATCAACTACAACTCAGATACACTCTTTGAAAAATTACAGATAGTGTAGTGCTGATCCAGATCATGAGACCATTGGATTTTTGTATATTTAGCTTGTGAAAATTTTAAATAACTTTAAAAATCAGTAGATTTCTGGATGATTGCCAGAAAATGTTTTTTAAATTTTACACACACGCACACACACACACACACACATACAGTAATTCTATGATGTTAAATAATAGCTTTGTTCATTTTTATTATTTAAAATATCCTTTATCTAACTTAGTATTACATACAGAAGAATATATTAATTTCTAGTTTTGAGGATAAAATTCAGAAAGATTTGTACCAAAAGCATAGCTATAGAGACTGGTTACAGTTGTTCTGACCACCTTCTTAAATTATCTGCTGTCCTGGGCTAATGAGTATAGTACCTTCTAGGCCTGTAAAGATTACTTACTTCAGAAGTGTGAGTGACATCCAGACACTGTGAAAAGTTAGGACTTCCTAATAATTATACACAAAAATCTCAGGATAAAGAGCAGAGTGTAGTGGTGGGGAAAACCTATAGAAATGTTTTATTTGGGCTTTGCATATATATGTTCGGTATACTGCAGCATGAAGAATATTTTAGTTAGCTTTTGAGAAGCTCGGTAGATGGGAAGTCACATTTATACTTGAAGGTGAAAATGTTCTCTACCATTGATGTAAAGTATAAATAATCCTGGGATTGCCTTTTCAAGAAGGTGATAAACTTTACTTATTTTCCCAAGCAAGCAAGGTTTTCCTGAAGAACAAATAGAAGACAGTGAAGCATTTTAACCCTAGCTGTAAAGACACTAAAAATGCATTTGAGAAAATTTTTAAGGTAGAAATCAAGAAGATTTAATAATGGTTTTTGCCACACTAGAAATATCCTTAGATCTGCATAGCATAAACACTGCAAGGCAAGAAGTGCACCTGCCCTCAGGGGGATGATTAATACATTGACTGCCACACTAGAAAAAAAATTCCCTGAGGCCATGGTGTTTTATTATGAAAATAGAATAAAAACTTTGAAAACAAAATGATACTTTCTAATTTAATGAAAAAGTTATTATTTTTTATTGTTTTCTGTGTGTGAGTTCTAAGCAGCTTGAAAAATAGTTCATGCGGCTCCCAACGTAAAGAGATGTGTGAGTTACATATGCTTCACGAGGCCCTGGACTCAAAACTTGGGTGAGTTAAATATAACTCACATGGAAGTTAATGTGTTAAAATGCATGTTAGGATTCTGGTTCAAAAATTGCCTTTATGACTAATATAAATCTGATGTCTTTTCAAACTGTGATACACAGAATTCCAATTCCTTGGAGGAGTCCCAGGGGCCACTGGGGAATCAGGGTGGGGTGGAAAAGGGTGAGATATGGTGGAGTAGGAAAATCCATGTCAGATTTTGTTTGAAGAAAGGACATTAGATAGAAGTATGAATAACTACTACCCTAGTCTAATATGAAATGTAACCATTTTACTTAATTTTCATTTTGATGTAAAAATGGTATATTTTGTTTGCTCAGATTTTTACCTGAGTAAAAACTATGTATATAAGTACAAAATTAAACCTAAATATGTGGTGAGGATTCAATGAATAATTTAAGAACTTTTTCCACATACTAAAAGTCTGAACATCTCTATTTTCATTAAGATTGGTACCATACAAAAATACTTTTTAAGCCTTTCTGGATGTGTCCATTTTTGACTATTGCTCTTGAGGTCTCAGTGTCTTGACACACACTGAAATTTAATTATTTTACATAGAGAGTTAGGGAACTGATTTGAATAAGTACTCCTGTGTCACCTTATTTTCACACAAAAGAAAAATCCATTGTATTAAAGGGTCTCTAAATCTACTTCCCAATACTCTTATTGTTCAACCACCACATTGTACACCTACCCTAAAGCCACCAGCGCCTCCCATACCAACCACAACACACACGCTGGTACTTCTGCTTCTTAAACCCTGCTGCATTTTCTCACTTCTGTGTATTTGTGGGGGTTTTGCATTCCACGATGCATTCCTCCAGCTTTTCACCTCTCTAAAGTCTCTCTTAAAATGAAGTATAATATAGAATACAGGAAGTGCTAAAAATGTGCTTTCAAGGATGTGCTTCCAGAACAGAAAATGAAGACTAATTAACAACTCAAACAAAAGAAGATTTAAAAATATTTACCAGGGGTAGATGAAAAAATTATAATATAGTCATGGTAATATATCACTGGCTGAGGAAATGTCATAATCAAGGAGATGTATAAAGAAGGGGAACTCACAAGTATTTAAAAGCTACTGTGACTCAAGCATTGTGTTAGACATTTTTGTATTTGCAATCTTATTTAATCTTTCAATAACCCTTCAGGGTAGGAATTATCCACAGTTGATATATAATGAAAATGTGGCTCATTGATTCTCGAGCTTACATAATTGATACCAAATTGGAATTTGAAAACCTTTCAATTAGAAAAATTCATGCTTTTTCCACCTTATAAAAAGCTATTTGCAAATATGATGAAAATTTAAGATTATACATCCACAGTATGAATAATACAGTATGTTTCAAGTTGAAGATTACACAGGACAGTATGTAGATTGAAAAAAGGATATATGTTGAAATAGAATCAGTGACCAGACCCAAAGTTTATATTAAAGAATGTGGGGTTGGGCACTGTGACTCATGCCTGTAATTCTAGCAATCTGAGAGGCTGAGGCCAGAGAACTGCTTGAGGTCAGAAGTTCAAGACCAGCCTCAGCAAAAGCTAGACCCTTTCTCTACTAAAAATAGAAAAAATTAGCTAGTCAACTAAAAAAGAAAAGAAAAAATTAGTTGGCTGTCGTGGCCCACATCTGTAGTCCCAGCTACTCAGCAGGTTGAGGCAGGAGGATCACTAGAGTCCAGGAGTTTGAAATTGCAGTGAGCTAGGCTGATGTCATGGCACTCTAGCCCAGGCAACAGAGCGAGACTGTCTCAAAAAAAAAAAAAAAGAAAGAATGTGTATTTCTATAGGTAATGAGAACTTACAGGATTTTTAACCCTGAAATTTTATGATCATTATTCTATGACTACATCTAGCAAACTGCAAAATAGTTTGGAGTAAGAAAACACTGGAAATTCATTAAATAAGGTTATTGCAACAGTTTTTGCAGTAGGTAATTAGGCCTTTGACTAGGATAAGAGAAATAAAAACATAATAGAAGGAAAAAGTATTAGAGATTGATATATGTATTTAACAGGCTGACTTGAAAATTCTATTAAATATGAATCCCCTGGGAAAGCAATGAGCCAAAGATAACAGTCACATTTTAAGTTTAGAGGACTGAACAGGAGGTATAGACTTTTGTTAAGAAGTTTAATAATCAAGAAAAGTGGTTTTTGTAACAAAAGTTTAAAAGAACACTAGAAACTGAAGTCAAATTCCAAGGAGGATATTATTAATTATCTACAAGAAGAAATGACTTCAGATGAAAGAACAGATAATAGATTTTTATCAAAGAGAATTTGATTTATAAAAAATGAATCTAAAAAAATTTGTGTTGTTTCTTTTTTGGAGACATTAAAGAAATCCTATTATTTAATATGATATAATATCTTAGGATAAAAGGTTTATGCATATAAAATTTAGTATGTTATATAAGGTATATTTTAATAAGAATACTGGGAAATGAAAAGTTAGACAACAGTAGTTTCTTCAGACATTTATAAATCTTAGAATCTGTATTTTTTCCCACAAAAGAACTCTTCACAGTGAAATAATAGAACTTATGAGAAACACTAGTAAGTTTCAGATTTACGGTTCTTTGTAGATATGTAATGTGTTGTCTGTGTTAGAGTAAAGGGTTCAGTGGGCAATAGGAGAGATTGAAATGTTTTGGCAGAAAAACTGCTTTAAAATGTGCTTGTGGGATGTCTTCGCTTGCTATTATCCCAATATCCTCCCACTGAGTAAACAGTAGTCACACCATAGGGATTTCACTTCCTTCTACTCTCAGGTGATTTATTATCTCAGGTTGCAAATTCTTAAGTGCAGCACATCCTCTACTTATCTCTCTCTCTTGATTCCATAGAAACTATTTTGAATGAGAGAGCACAATCTAATGACTGAGCCTGAATTCACTAAGTGAGTCTTCGGCAAAAGGGCACATCTGATAGGTCATATTAATAAGGCTGTTAATAATTAATTTTGACTACTGATTTATGTACATGAATAGTTTTGTTAGCATGCAGCTATCATGTCTTTTTTTTATAAATTAAAGAGTATGTAAGTGTTCATTATTTTCTGACTAATACATTCCATTTGCACAACCAGAATTCTTGGTATGAACATTATAAAATATTATAATAAAAATTACATTTTAAAATTCATAATTGCCATGGAGTGGCCAGATAGTTTCTTTTTCTATTTGAATGAAGTATTAGACAAAGGATATTAAATTTTTAAATAACCGTCAGCATACAAAGTACTTTCACAAACATCTCATTTGAAACAATTAAAGATTTTATGGTTGTAGGAGAAAACTTTGAGATGAATTACTTCACTTTTATTTTTATTTTTAAGTGAAAATAATTGTACATATTCATGGGAATGGGGTACATCGTGATGTTTTAATACATATAAAGAATAGTGATCAGATCATGGTAACTAGCATATTGATCATTACTGTTTAAATGTTTATTATATAGTGTTGACATAAGCCCTGTTCTCTAAGAAACAGCTTTCAAGATATTAGACAGATCTATCTATACATTTAACCATGAGTTTAACACAAAGTTGCAACAAAATTATTCATTGTTATTAGTGTAATATCTAGAAGATCTGAAAATAGTGCTTGGTAATGATGCTTTTGGCAAATTATTTGCCCAAACATAGATTTTGAGTCTATGACTTAGCTAAAATCAATTGTCAGTTATCATGGACAATGATTTACAGCCTGATTTTTTTAATGATCTTATTCCAAAATGCCCATATTGGTATAATTGACATAGACTTTTATCCTACCCTTTGGTTTTGCATTAACTGTGAAAATCAAACATCAAATAGTATCTTCTCTTTTCCACACTCCTTTGGCTATCATTTTATCAAACCATTTTTAAAGTTTTATTTTTATTAAAATATAATAATTGCACATATTTATGTAGTACCGTGTGATGTTTTGATACATGTATAATATACAATGTGTAATGATCAGATCAGGATAATTAGCATATCCATCACCTCTAACATTTATCATTTCTTTGTGGTGAGAACATTAAAAATCTTCTCTTCTGGATATTTTGAAATGTACATTATATTATTGTTAACTATAGTCATCCTACAGTGCAATGGAACACTATAACTCATTCCCTTTATCCAAATGTAACTCTTTTTCTGTTCACCAATGTTTCCCTGTCCCCCTCTTCCATACCCAGCCTCTGGTAACCACTAGTCTACTCTCTACCTCAATGAGATCAACTTTTTTTAGATTGCAGAATCATTTTAAAGGGTCAAATTACGCTTTGCTACTATTAACCTTAAAGTTGGAATAGAGACTTCATTTTTTAATATAATATTTAATAGTATAATGAAATCATGAATAAAAATTTGGTACAGCTCATTACTCTGGATGATTTAGAAAGTAGTGGGACATGTTTAGCCTAATGGAGAAATTGAAGTACCCCTTGATCCAAACACGTCTCTCCATTGGCCCCAGGATTTACATTCCATTATGTCTAATAGGTGGTCACTTTCTCTGCCACAAAGATTGTTTCTAACATGTGCTGATGCTGACAGAAAGACACTCACAGAGTGACTTATATTCTCCTTCCTCCTCTCTGAAGAGTTCTGTCTACATTGTGTATGATTATCTGTGTGTGAAGGGGGTGAGGGCCAGTGTGAACAGAAATTTCTGGCACTGTATACTTTCTAAACTATTGGTAGAAATGGCTGATGAACATTTTTAATAATCACCTTGTTTTGGAATAATTTTAGAATTAAAGAAAATATAGAGAATTCCCATACTTACCTGATCCAGTTTCAATTTCCCTTAATGTTACATTTCTCTGGTATATTTGTCAAAACTAAGACACTACCAACTAACAGTGGTGTATGACTCTTACCTGAACTTAAGACCTTATTTGGATTTCACCAAGTTTTTCTTTATGGTCCTTTTTTTGTCTGTCTGTTTACTCCAGAATCCAATCCAGGATACTCCATTGCATTTAGTTGTTGTGTCCTTCAGTCTCCTCTGTCTCTCCATTTCCTTGGCTTTCATGATCTAGACAATTTTGAGGAGTACCGGTCAGGTATTTTCTAGAATGCAGCTCAGTCATGGTTTCTGTGACATTTTCTCATGATTACACTTGGCCTCTGTATTTTTGGAGAGAAGACCAGGGAGGTGAAGTGCCCTCCTCAGCCTGTCAGAGCATGGAGCCCACGATGTCTACACGGTGTCACTGAAGGTGTTTACCTTAACAATTTGGTTAAGACAGCGTTTGTACCAAATAAAATTCAGTCCCACACTTTTCATCTTTCTGTGCTCTGTTCTTTAGAAGACAGTCACTGAGTACAGCCTACATTTAAGAGAGAAGAGGAGACACTGAGTTCCACTTCTTCAATGAAGATCACTTACATATCTATAAGGAAGATTTCTCTCCTCTCCTCCATTTATTTGTTTATTTAATCATTTATTTATATCAATGTGTACTTAAGGATATTTACTTCATACTCCAGTGATATATTATTTACTTTGTTGCTCAAATTCTTCCACCTATGGACATCAAGAGCTCTTTCAGGTTGTATGTTGTGCACCTTGGGCATGTCTTCATCCTTCTGTTACCCTTTTGTTTTGTAAGCACCTCCTTAATTTCTGATATCACTGGTATTACTACTCTAGGTGTATCTTTTGCATTCCTTCACCAGCCTTAGAATCAGACATATCTTCAAAAACACCTCATTTTTTTCCAGTGAAGAATAATTTTAGAAACCAGAATCTGAGTGTTGCACGTGCACATTGCTACTCGGTTGACACTTTTTCTAGGCTATTTCAGCAGAAAGAGCTGGGTAATGTATGCATATAAACTAACCTACATGTACACACATATCTGTAATTGTTTTCTGTATCTATCCATCTCTGTGTGAATGTGTATGTGTCTGCATGTATGAATTTGAGCATATATAGTCATGAATTCATA
>CAUYSK010062992.1:0-20030 GCA_963575035.1 Avahi laniger
ACCAGTCTGAGCAACAGCAAGACCCCGTCTCTACCAAAAATAGAAAGAAATTAATTGGACAGCTAAAAATATATATAGAAAAAATTAGCCGGGTATGGTGGCTCATGCCTGTAGTCCCACCTACTTGGGAGGCTGAGACAGGAGGATTGCTTGAGCCCAGGAGTTTGAGGTTGCTGTGAGCTAGGCTGACGCCACGGCACTCTAGCCCAGGCAAGAGAGTGAGACTCTGTCTCAAAAAAAAAAAAAAAAAAAAAAGTATTACGTTCAGAAAAAAATTAGGTTTCAATAATTGTGGTCGCTGATTATCTAAAAAACTCTAAGCAAGTCATTTCTCCAACCTAAGTTACAAATTTCTTAGTCTTCAAAATCAGAGGTTTATCTGGGATTTGATTTCCTATGGGCTTCCTTTTAATTCTAATGATCAATAATTTAAAAACACTAAACAGTCATTCAGTTTTCACTACCTAAGTATAAATGATTGTTTCAAATATCTATACCTTCACTTTCTTCACCAAATCTGCTTAAAGCATGCTGTTTACTGCTCAGAGAATACCAATCTGTGGTAGATTGCTTTAACCGTCCCGATTCTTCACTCTTCCCTTTGCCATATAACTTTGAGAAGACATGAAAGACTGTCCCAGCTAAGGGACCCCAGCCAGGCCCCCACCAGCCTACAGATGCATGAATAAGCCCAGCCAACCAGCACAACCACACTGTAGAGACCAGAATAGATCCACTGCACCCTGAAGACACTGGAAAAATAATGTTCATTATAAGCCACTGAGGTTTTGTGATTGGTCATTACACACCAAAAGCTAGCTGATACAACTGCCTTAAAACCTCAGCTTTGGAGGGAATCTATTTTTGGCAAGAACTGGCTGTGTGCATTTGCCATAAAATGCTCTGCAGGAAATGGACTTGGTTTGCAAGTGAAGTGGTGGACATTCACATGCCCACTTGGCACCACACTCACAATCAATCCTTTGCCCACAAATGGATAAGGAAGTCTGCTTCCCCCGCACACACACTCTCTTGAGCTTTACTCTCCACTCCCATAAAAGCACATTCAAATTCCAAGTTCTCTGCACTTTACCACCTTTTAAAATCATGATTTAAAGACCATTTATATCAGTCCCCATCTTTTGTAGTGCCTGAATTCAACCCAACATCGCCCATTTTGATTAATGAAATGAAATGCTAGTATTGGTACCATGGGAATAAGATTCTCTTCTAACTATGCATTGGTAAGAAACTAAATTAGATGTCAACATCCTATAATGGGTTGAATATTGCTTTTATTCCCATAGGCAGTAGTGCTAAAAGGCAAATGTATTTAGTTGGGTCCATTTTGCTTGCTTTTAAAACATTCCACAAATACATATTAAGCATTGGTTTGCTCTGTGCAGACACTGTTCAGGTGTCAGCCCTGGGTGTGGGCAGAGGCTGGGACTAAAGGGCCCAGGGTGTATCACATGCTAGCAATGAGCAGACAGGGGGTCAAAGGACTGTCGGGCCACTAAGCCCAGGGACAGCTGAGGGATGTTAAACACGAGCAGAACAAGGTGAGAGGCAAGTGGCTGGAGAGAAGGAACAGGACAACAGCCAGCAGGAGCCACGGGGTGCAAGGCGTCATATGTCAGCCTCCAAATCAGAGATGGCTGCCTGCTCCCGTTCTGGGCTTTTCTGTGGCTCCTGTGGGGAAAGGGGGAATCCTAGGGGAGCTGGCCAAGCCCTGCAGGTGGAGAAACGCGGTTATTGGCACCTGACTGTGGGGCATCTGGAAAATTAGGTTCTGGCAAGGGAGTCCTGGCTGCTCAACTCTGGGAAGGATGTCTCCCTTTCAGCCTGCAAGTGCACACACACACCCCACACACTCACACACAAACACACACTCCTGCACACTCACACACCACACACTATCTCTCTCTCTCTCACACATGCCACGCATCCTCACGTTTGCAAACTCTCTTACACACACCCACACACACCATACACTCACACACCACACGCTCACGCTAACACACACATACCCCACACTCACACTCACACACACCACGACACTCCACACTTTCTTACACTATGCGTACCACACTCTCTCGCACACACACATTCTCACATACACTGACACAACACACACACACACACACACAGCATCATCGTGTGCGGTCCAAGGCCCTCAGAAGTGTCCCTGACCTCCTCCTCCTGGTCACCCATGCCAGGCCCGCACCACCCACTCCACTGGAAGGGCCTCTGCTGCCAGCCTCCCAACCCACCAGGTCGCCTGTCATGGCCTCAAGTTATCTTCATAAGACTCAGTTTTGCTCTCACCACTCTGCTGCTAAGAAGCAACTTGTCAGGCTGAACCCAGAGGCTGGCGGGAGGCTCCATGGGAACTTTCCCTTTAAACTGGCCCCACCCCTTTGAGGGCGCACTCAAAGTCGACTATAAAAGCCCTGGATGCCCGCCATTTCGGGGCTGATGCCATCTTGGCCGCACCTGTCTGTATACAGACGTTAAAACAAACTTCTTTCACCTATCCTGGCCTCGTGTGTTCCTCCCTCGGCTCTGACACCACTGATCCCCCAGGGTTACAGAGCCACGGCCACGGCACAGACGCGCTCGAGGCCCTCTGCTTTCTGGCGCCCACGGCGGGCCCCGCCTAATCGCCCCAGACACCGCGCGGCCTGCCGCCCTGGCCTCCTCGGCTCTGGCTGTGCTCCCGTGTCACCGTCCGCGCCTCCGCCTTCCTCCCTGGTCAGAATTCCTCTGTCTTTCCCAACTCGCCTCCAACAGAGCCTTTTGATGGAATCTTTCTGGAGCCCTGGGGCTAAGAGTAGCATCCCGCTCCCGGGCGCCCTCGGCCCGCCCACCTCTGCCACTCAGATCTCAGTCCTCTTGGCCGGAAGCTCCTCGAGACAGATCCTGTGTCCCCTTCATCTTTATGCGTCTCTTCCCCTTCCCTAACGCCTTACGCATAAGAGAAATCCAATAAAAAGTGTGTTGAATTCAAGGTTAAAAATTTAATCCCTGAGGGCCAATTTATTGCGTTAATCCCACATCCGGGCAGTTAATCCTACATCCGGGCATTGCCATGGCTGAGCGCAGTTGGACTGTGCAGAGATCCTGGCTGGTTCCTGTAACTCAAACCCACAAGGAGGAAAACTGCAGAACACATGCCCTCTTTGACAGTCAACCATGCCTCAGAAAACACCACTCAACCAGCAGTTACTGAGCATCTGCCATGTGGCAAACACTCTTCTGGCCACCAAGACCCAGACAGCAGGTTAGGGAGGCAGACGGCTGCAATTCATCCTAGAGAATGATGATACTGTCACAGCCAATAGGCCGGAGCGGGGAGGTTGGGGACCACAGTTCTACAGTATCCGGGGGAAAGGGAGGGGCAGGGAGGAGGAGGTGACCAGCCTTGCAAATTTTCTTCTGGGAGGAGAGATATGCAGGCCAGTAGGACAGCAAAAGCCACCAAGTTGGAGCCTTCCAGAGGAGAAGGGAAGCTGGTGCCAGGACATCACTGTGTACAAGCACCGGGCATAGGAGCTGGAGAGTCAGGGGGAGGCCAGATCAGTGGAGTCCCACAGGCTGTGAGAAATTTTGGGTTTTTTTTTAAATTGTGGTAAGGTACACATAATGTAAGCTTATCATCTTAACCATGTTAACTGTACAGCTCAGTAGTGTTACGTTCGTTCATGTTGTTGTACAACCAATCTCCAGAACTCTTTTCATCTTGCAAAACTGAAACTTCATACCCATTGAACAACAACTCTTTGTTCCTCCCTCCCCTCAGCCCCTAGCACACACCCTTTTACTTTCCGTCTCTATGAATTTGTCCACTGTAAGTGGAACAAATATCCCACCTCTTATAAGTGGGATCATACAGTACTTGTCTTTTTGTATCTGGCTTATTTCACTCAGTGTAATGTCCTCAAGGTTCATCCATGTTGTAGCATATGTCAGAATTTCCTTCCTTTTTGAGACTGAATAATATTCTAATGTATGGATATACCACATTTTGTCTATCCATCCATCAATGGGTGCTTGGATTGATTCTACCTTTTGGCTATTGTGAATAATGTGGCTATGGATATGGTGTACAAATACTTTTTCAAGACCCTGCTCTCAATTCTTTGGGGTATACACCCAGAAGCAGAATGGCTGGATCACATAGAAGTTCTATATTTCATTTTTTTAGGAACCACCATACTGTTTTCCTCACCAGAGTGAGGTTTTGATTTAAGTGAAACCGTATGCCATTTGAGGGCTTTGAGCAGGAGAGTAACACGACTTTATTTAGATTTTAAAACATCCCTTTGGCTTTGGTAACACAAAGGCTGGATCATGGGGACAAGGGTGGCAGCAGGGAGACCACTGTGGTCAGAAGGTCATTACAGGGGCCTATGGGAGCAGGCAGATGGGGACAGAACAGGGGTACAGGCAGGAGTGGTGCAGGCGGGTAAGATAGGGAGTGTCACAGAAGAGCACTGGGGTTTTGGCCTGAGCCCTGGGTGTGCAGTGACGTTATTCATGGAGATGGAAAAAGGCAAGGAATAGAAATCTCTTTAAATAGTTCACAAAGGCACCAAAGCTCTGCCCAAGCTCTTTCCTCCTTTCCCATTCCATCTTATCTCCAATTTTTTTTACAATCCTAAATCTCCACTTAACCTTTGTTTTCTCAGGCTCCCAGTATGATGCCTCAAGAATGGAAATGACTCATCAAGAGGTCCCCCACGGGGCTGAGACACCACTGGACCACATGGGTTTGTTCCTTTGGCACACAGACTGGCAGAAGTCCAATGGCATCTCCACACAGAGGCCCAAGAGCTGGCCGATCGAGGCTGCAGTGATCTGTGATTCCACCACTGCACTCCAGCCGGGGTGACATAGTGAGACCCTGTCTCTTTAAAACAAAGAAAGAAAAGAAAAAGTGGGACTCATGCTGGCCTTCAAAGAAAAAATAAAATGGGACTGGGCAGAGAGGAGAGGAGAAGAGGATGTACCACGAAGGGGAAAGTGCTTCCTCAAAGGTACAGAGGCAGGAAAGACAGAGCAGGTGAGGAGAGAGGCAGGAGGCCATGTGGAGGGAACACGTAAGAGGCTGAAATGACATCCAGCCGTGAGGAGAAGGGGTCTCAGAAATGGGCAAGAAGGAGAAAGCAGTGTCTTCCTAATACCCATGAAGTGCCAGGCACCATGCTGGAAGTGTCATAGCTGCTACCTCACTCAGCACTCACAGCCACCTGTGAGGCGTGAGACTGAGGTCATTATCCCCATTTCACAGATGTGTAATTGAGGCTTAGTTGGGACTAAAACTATTTTCAAATAAGACTGCCAGCTGTAGCAGACCGGCCCCCAGCACTGAGAGAGAGAAGGAAGCAGCAGTTACCCTATCTGCCTACAGACCTCCTCTCTCTGTGTGGTTGCTGCTGTTGCTGTTCCTGGGTATTCTGAGTTTTGTTTGTGTGCTTGTTGGTTGGTTGGTTGGGGCGCATGTGTGTCTGTGTGCAGGGGCAGGGAAGAGAAAATCTGTTTTTCCCTGCTTTGCTTCTTGCCTTGAAGCTGCTCTCTAAAACAAGGAGGGCTCCTCTCCTAGGACCACAGCACAAGAGGAGGAAGTGTGTGGTCCTTTCTGGGAGACTGCACCACTGTTCCCAATTCTTCACCCCTTCTTATCCTCGAAGTCACCATGACACTTTGCACCTTGTGCCATGAGAAGTGGAGCATCCATCCCTTCCCCAGGGCCATCCAGCCTGGCCATGTGACCTGCCTTGGGCAGTGGGAAGGGACAGTGAGCCTCAGCTCCTCAAGGCCTCCTGAAGCATTTCATGCTTCCACTTTCACCATTGCTAAGAGAAGAACGTGCTCGGGGTCGTCCACTGGCCCCAGAAAACTGAGAGCCGGGAGCTGAGTAGGGAAGACCAGAACCCCCACTGCAGCTGGGAGCCCAGCCCAGCCAGGATCAGCAACAATCTGAAATGTCCCCTGGTGGCAAATCACTGATCTATCCCAAATCCCTCAATTTTCAATAGATGCATCTAAGGCCCAGACTGGAGAAATGATCTGTTGGAGCCTTACAACCAGTTAGAAATTGGGTCTCCTGGTTTCTAATCCACAGCTTTTTCACTCTACCACCCTATCTCATAAAAGGAATTCCCTACAGGCTGCAAGAAAATAGAGGAAATCTGAGATGCCAACCAAGTAAGTAATTAAGCAGAATAGATGCACTCGAAAAGCATGAAAGCAAGATTTAACCTGGATAATCCCTCCATAATTTAGAGTTGATCTGTCTAAACGGGTTCCTGTTGATTTCCCAGGAGGACCTTTCTTCTTGAGCTGGAGTCACAGAGAGAATCAGAGCTGAATCTATTAACCCCATCATCTTTCATGGTGTCAGTCTTTTGTGCCTAAGAAACACGGCCAATTTTTTTCACTCTGGACTTTGCGTTTTATTACTAGAGTCTATGGTACTCAAAAATAACAGTTCTCTCCCAGATGACTTTGTGTGTTCTCCTCTGCTTCACATAGATTATGAGCCAGCCTCAACACTGCCTTCATAATATTGCAAATAAATACTACTGTCATTCAAAAATTCTTATAATCATGGCATGATAGAGCCGGAAAAGACCTCAGAGATCCTGTTCCAACCCCGTCATTATACAGATAAGGACACTGAGGCCCAGGTAGGGCCATTGATCTCCCTGAAGTCACAAAGCTAGTTAGTGCAGAGCAATCAGTGCTATGAGTGAGATCATCAGGATCATTCTAGAAATATGCACTAAGCTCAACTGTCTGTGGGAGTCATTGAAAACGGGTCACTCCATATTTGTTAAGATGTCCACTGCCAGGACTCTTGTCCCAAGGCTGGGAAGAGGATGAATAACAAAAGAAAATGACCCTCAATGGGGAGAAACTGAGACATCCCTGAAGAAGCAGCAGGTTACCAGGGCTACTGGCCCTTCCGATACCAGGCTGAGCCCAGGTCTGCTGAGCAGATGTAGCTCTTCTTTCAGACATGGATGCCAAGCACTGCCGGAAGAGTGAGGGTGCTGCCAGTGGTGTGCTGGAACCAGCTCATGCTAGTTCCTCAGAATGAAAAGCTTCATTCTGTGAGCCAGCTGTTAAACCACTGGGAGCTCAGGATCAGCCATAGTGGGAGTGCTTATGCCTTGGAAATTGGCAAGTGATACAAATCGATGGTGTTGCTATTGTTTCATGAGAGACCAGCACAGCATGGGGTGCTATCCCTCCACCAGTGACTGAGGGCCTGCCCAAAAATTAAGAAGACCCTTCTTCACAGATGGGGATATTCAGAGGGGGCAAAAAAACCAGAACTACCAAAGATCAAAGAGCTCATGTCCAGATCCATGTCAGCAAGAGCCCACGAGCTCCATCCCTGTACAATGAGGACCTGACTTACATCTGCCTAATGTGATCTCTAAGCATCCTTGTCTGTCTCAGTCTTCTGCCTAAAATCCCAGCACCCTGATTCTTGCTGCCCACACCAGTCCCCTGTTTTCAGCCTGTGACCACCTAACACCAGATCCTTTGAGTCCTCCACAGATTGGCTAAGTTGGGGTGATAACAAAAAACAACAACAACAAAAACCCAGCCCCTTTTCTCCTTTCCTAACTTGAGCTGGAAAAGTCAACAGCTGCGTCCCCAGGGCTGAGGGCCCCAGGGCTTCAGATAACTAGTGAGGAAATAGAACTGTAAGTGTCCAACAGCCACTGTGGATCCTGGGCCCATCACCTTTCCCTGGAGAAAGTGTCCCTTGTTTACTGGAAAACTCATGGGCAGGAACTGCCAGCCTGGCCCAGAAAATCAAGACTCTGAAAACGGAGCCTCCTTTGCAGTTAATTTAGGGAGGCCACAGGACCTTCAATGGGCCAAGTGTTCTCGTCCATACCAAGCCAGCTCTGAAGGATCAACTGCGCAAACAAGAAGCTAACCTGTAACTTCAAGGCTACGACAGAGCCTTGCGTCTGCTCGGGATGCGGCCCGCACCTTCCCTCAAGGACCAATTTCAGGAACGAGGGCCTCAGGGGCCCCTGTGGGATGGGCTGGCCTGGAGATTTTACTGTCTGATCTCTTGATCATATATTTTCCATTTAGGCAGAAAGCCATTCTGGCTCTAGCTTTAAAATTTGGCCTTGACTAAAGAATTTTTCTTTTTATCCTTTCCTCCTGCGGAAGGCAGAGCCACTGCAGAGTTCAACTAAGCCCCAGATGATTGTATTTAAAAATAAATTTCAGAGGGATAGAAAAAGTAAATAGAAGCAGGAAACTTGCCCACCTTGCTTATGTATCCCCAGTGCCTAAAAAATGTCAGGTGTAGAATAGCACTTAAAAAATGTTCATCAAATGAATGACTTAAAAATGAGTACAAGAATTAGGGGTTTTTTTAATGAAGATACCTATATCACCCTACAGAGAAACAAAAGTAAAAACAATAAAAGCAAAGACTGGTAGATTTTGTTACCTAGAAATTTAAAACTTCTATATATAAAAAACATGATAAATAAAATATAAAAGTACATGATAAATGGAAAAATATCTATAACATTTATGACAAAATGTTCATGTCATGTCTTAATATATAAAGAGCTCATCCAATCAATAAGGAAAAAGATAAACATTCTGATAAAAATAAAGGCAATTCACCAAAAAAGTGGCCAATAAATATAAAAAGTGGCCAATGTCATTAATGTTCAAAGAAAGATATTTTTAACCTGAGAAAATTTACAAATTTTAAAGATAATTAAATACCCAGTGTTGCCAGAGTTGTGAAGAAGTGGGTATTCTCATACTCTGCTAATGGGAAAGTAAATTAGTGCAAACCTTCTGGAAAGTGTTTTTGCAATAATACCAAAAGCCTTTAAATGTACATGCCTTTTGTTGCAGAAATAGCACTAATAGAATTTATCCTCGGGCAGTCTTCTGAGATACACACAGAGATGCATCTCATGGCATTATTTATAACAACAAAATTTATAAGCAACCTAAAGTTCCAATAATAGGGAGAGAGTTTTAAAAGTAAGTATATAATGAAATACTTTGAAGCCACTAAAAATCAAGGTGTCAAAAAAATCTAACATTAGAAAATGTTCAAAATATATTGCAGAGTTGGGGGGAGAGCAATCTCTAAATCAGTACTTACAGTAATTTCATATTTTAAAAATCTATGCATATAAGTACTTGGGAAAAAATATTAACAGTTGTTATCTGTGGATAGAGAAACTATAGATGAGCTAGCTTTTTTACATGTTTTGCAAATTTTCACTAAAAGCCTGTCTCTCTCTTTCAGTTGAAGGCAGCTTAGTGAAATGTTCATGCTTTGGTTTAATTCCTGATTCCACGATTTGTCAGCCATGTGACTTAGGAAAAGAAATCTACTTTCTCTGCACCTCTGTTTCACCATCTGTTAAAAAAGGGATTCTGGTACTATCTCCCAGAATTAAATAAAATAATCTCTGAGAAGTGCTTAGCACAATTCCTGGCACATAGTAAATGTCTGGTGAACATGAAAATGAATAGTAACTATTATTTAAGAAGAGAAATGAACATATTTGGCCTTGACCTCTATTGGGGTCTAATAGAATCCACCTAATTGTCTGTGCATTTGAGAGGCCAGCTCCATCCATGGGGAGAAACAGTCCTTCTGAATGGAGGCCCCCCGCTGAGCCACTGTCTTGGAGGACCCACTTTCCACCACCAGATCCCCTGCTAACATTCTGGCTCCTGAATCCACAATGGTTGGAGCCACTACGGGGCAAGGCTACCTTAGGAAATTTTTTTTTTAAGTACAAAATCCTCCCGAGTATCCTGACAAAGTGTGATCTGGTGATGTAGAAGTGATATGCAGTCACATTCTGCCCTCAAGTCCCAGGCCTCACAGAAGCCTAGAGTCTATAAACAAGCACTGGGAAGCAAAAAGAGACAATAATTATCTTTGAGGTGATCTTCATTTTGTGAAGTCTGGAAGGTGAGTCAGTGTGACTTATTGGAACCCTGAAGCCATCTCTCCCAGAGACGATGCCCACCAGCCCTGAGCTACCAAGAAGGGCCTCCCTGCAGAGAACAACCCACCTGGGGGTAGAGGGGGAAATGCCTAGCTCTTGGAGGAATGCTCCATGCCCATGCCCAGCACCCAGGTATTTCCCAGTCCTCCTAGCACAGCTGGTCTGCCTGCACCCCGTCCTGAACGCCAGTGGTTGTCTCCTGGCTTTAAGCTTTTCTCTGCCTGTGCTCTCTTATCTGCCGGACTGTCAGGACAGTAGCTGCCCCGGGCTTCCTCCAACTCCTCGCAGTGCCATTCCTCTAGCACAGGACGACTCACTGCTCGCTGACCTCCTCTCCTGATGAGTCACAGTGACACGCAGCCCTCCCTGGATCTTAGCTTATAGCCCCCCTGTAGCACCCTGCCCAACAGCTGCGACACCACATTCCAGGCTCTGCTGGGGGGATCTGGCTTCCATGTCCAAGCTGTGGAGCCCAAAAAATGCAGCCACTGTGGTCAGGAAGGAACTGAGGGGCCCTCCCCCTTGAGGCTCGCCCCCTCCCCAAATATAGCTGTGCCAAGAACTTGGTGCAATGAGAAAATGTCCTGCAGTGAGGCGGCCCTCCCTGCTAAGAAGGTCCACTTGGAAGGGGAGGGGAGGGGACTGTCTTTCAAGATTTTGCAGATTAAAATCATGACAGGATGGGTTCACTTGGCTTTCCCCTCCTGGCTGAGGTCCTGAGTCTCCTTGTGCAGAGAGAGAATTAGGGGCTGTATCTCCACTGTGATTATCACCATTCACCATCAGTCCTCTCAATGCTGACTGCCACCTGACCACAGGATCCTCCAAACCCAACTACAATCTGCACATACAACCTGCCTTAGAGTCAGGTGAGGGATGAACAAACAATAGACAACCCAGTGGAAAGAGTATAAACTTGAGAGTCCGACACAGCTGGGGGTTCATCCACCGCTTTCCAGCTGTGTGATCCTGGCCAAGCTACTTACCCTGTACAAGACCCAGTTTCTTCAGCTGTGGAATGAAGAATAATCCTCACCACACAGTGTTGTGGTGAGCTCTAAATAAGACAATGAATAGAAAGGCACGGGACCTGGTGAGAGGGCAATCGATGGCAGCCATTATTACCGCTAACCACGTTTTGTGTCTCCGTGGCCTTTCCTCACACACAGCAATGCTGCACACGCAACAATAAACTCCGTAGAGTCGGCGACAGTATTTTGAGTGTTCATCCCGTTTACCTCTGTGTCCTTCACCTACGGCCCTGCCAGACATATTGCAGAGAGCAGACCCTTAAATATTTGTTGAAGGAATGATTTAATAAATGACATTTGGTCTTTGAGATGTGCCTTCTGTATTTTATCATTTCATGAACGATGTATTATTCCATGACCTTTTGAATTTCCATTTAATCATGCATCTAGATTAAATCCTGATTTATTTCCATGACCCTGAACAGAATATAGCTCTTTTCCTTCACATTATCCTGCCTATACGGATACATGCTCTATGCCAAGTGTATCTCTTTGTATAATCAACCACCCTGAAAACTTGTGACTTGAAACAACAACAATCTATTATTTCCCCCAGTTCTGTGGGCTGACTAGGTGGTTCTTCTGCAGGTCTCACTTGGACTTACTTGTTTGGTTGTAGTCAGATGACAGCTGGAATGACTGGCCCCCGGTGGCTTCAGCCCCACCTGTTAGTTGGGTGCTCCCTCATCCTGCAGTGGTGGAGCCCAGGCTTCCACACAGCAGGGGTGGGCTGAGAAGGCAAAGTCAGAAGCTGAAAGACACCGGGAGCCCCGGCTCTGAAACTATTAATAGCACCACATCGCTTCCACCACATTTGTGGGCCAAAGCAAGTCCTGAGACTGGTACAAGTAGTTTTGGGGCAGAGGGTGGGGAGGACTTTGGAGGGAGGAACAGACTCTACCTCTTGATGGAAAGAACTTTGAAATATCTTGGCCAGCCTTTCAAGCCAGATCAAGTAAAAGAAATACACATTTAACTGAGCCCATGTAAAATAGCTTTAGGGGAATAACACATCCCCACTTGGACAGTATCTGATATTTCTCCAAACTAGGACTTTTTTAAGGCCATTCAAGGTTGTCTGAAACTTCCCGTCCCTGGGTGACTTCGTTTACTCCCGTTATCTCACATCCATATGCTAATGACCCTCAAATTTATACCTCTGGCTCAGCTTCTGACTCATACACTCAACTCTTCATTTCCCTCCCCAAACTCGTTCCACCCATAGTCTTTCCAGTCTTGGTAAAGAGAATCCTCAGTCACCCAGTTGCTCAGGACACAAATCTAGTTTGTCCTCAGTTGCTCTCTCCTTCACCTCCCACTTTCCATCTATCAACAAGTCCTGTCAGCTCCACCTCCACGCTATCTCTCCCCACCCCACCACTGTATCAGTTTCCTGAGGCTGCCATAACACACTACCACAAACTGGGTGGCTTAAATCAACAGAAATATACTGTCTCACAGTGCCACAGGCCAGAAGTTCACAATCAAGGTGCCGGCAGAGCCATCCTCCCTCAGTAACCTGTAGGGGAGAGTCCTTCCTTGCCTCTTTCTAGCTCTGCTGGTGGCCTTGGCATTCCTCAGCTTGCAGTTGCATCACTCTATTCTCTGCCTTAGTCATCATACGGCATCCTCCCCAGGTGTCTCTGTATCTATATCCAAATTTCCCTCGCATAAGGATACAAGTCATATTGGAGTAGGCCCACTCTAATCCAGTCTGACCTTAACTTATTACATCTGTGAAGACTGTGTTCAAATAAGGTCACATTCACAGGCACCAGGACTTAGAACTTCAACATATCTTTTGGGGGGTCACAAACCCATAATAACTACTATAATCGCAATCCAACATCATCTCTCATTGCAATTGCCTCTTTTCCTACTCTCCCTGTTCTTGAACCCCTACAGCATAATCTTAAAACAAAATCTGAACGTCTTGCCTGGCATTCAAAGCCCAAAGCCATGATAGGCACAGCCTTTCCCAATCTCATGCCCCACCACCCTCCTCCTCACTCTCAACGCTGCAGCCACGCTGAGCTCCTCTCTGCCTTGACAAGCTAAGGCCCACCCCAGTGAGGGCCTTTTCAGTGGCTGCCTCCTGTGCCTGGAAGGCCATCCCCAGGATTCATATGACTCCCTTTTTTTGTCATTCAGATAGAGGCTTAGACATCACCTCTTCAGAGGTCTTCCCAGGCATTCTCTTTCACACTTTTCCTAATTTGACTCCTTACCTAGCACTCAGACATGTAAGCTTTGTTTACTGATTTGTTGATTTATTGCTTCTCTCCTACCCACTAGGACGTGAGCAGGGACTGTGCCTCCATCACCGCTATATTGTCCACACCTAGAATACTGCCTGGCACAAAGTAAATGCTCAATATATATTTGGTGAATGAATGAACTGCTTGATTGTCAAGTCCAATAGCCATTTTTCGATCTTTGCCTACAGAACCTACTGCATTTGACAGGAGCAATCACTCCCTCTTCCAGAAATTCTTCACCATCTCCTCCCACCCCCTAATCAATCTCAAGGTCATGGTTTCCTGGTTCTCCCTACTGTAACTTCTCTGCCTCCTTTGCACATTCTTCTTCCTCTGTGCCTTTAATGTTGATAAACCTTGGGGTTCTGTTTTAGGTCCACGTGGTAGACAGAATAATGCTTCTCCAAAGATGTACATGTCCTAATCCCTGGAATTTGTGAATATACTTGCTTACATGGTTTAGAATCTGCGACAGGGAGATCATCCTGAATTATCCAGGTAGGCCCAATATAATCACAAGGATCCTTATAAAAGGGAGACAAGAGAATCAAAGTCAGAGAAGATGGTGAGAGAATAGAAACAGAAGTTGGACTGACAGGGGGCCACAAGCCAAGGAATGTGGGCAGCCTCTGGAAGCTAGAAAGGTGCAAGAACAAGTTGTCCCCTAGAGCCCCCAGAAGGGACACATCTCTGCTGACACCCTGATTTTGACCCAGAAAGCCCATTTCAGACTTTTGACCTACAGTACTACAAGATAATAAATCTGTGTTGTTTTAAGCCACTAAGTGCATGGTGACTTATTACAGCAGCAATAGGAAATTAATATCATTCTCTTCCCCTCTACATGTTCTCTTTGGGCAGCTTCATCTTCACCCCCAGCTCCAATGACCATCTATAAGTGAATGTTTCCCCTCTAAAATTCAGACATCTCTACCCAACAGCTTGCATAACATCTTTAATTGGATGCCCTATGGGTACCCCACACTCAATACCCACTCACCTCCCAAGCAGGGCTCCTTATGGACTCCCTTTCCTTCACCCCAATGTCCAATTAATCTCCAAGTCCTGCTCATTCCATCTCATACACTCTCACCTCCTCCCCACTGCTTCCATCCCAGCCCTCTCCATCTCTTGCCTTGATTTTCCCCACAGCCTTCTAACTAGTCTCTCAGCCTCCATTCTTCAACTCATCGAATCCATCCTCCATGCTGCATTTTTCTTTTTAAAATGCAAATATCTCACCACACCCTTCCTTCCATAGATTCCTCTGAGTTAAAAGTCAAGTTGCTAAACATGGCTTGCAAGGCTTTCCTGGCCTGCCTCCCCGCACTCCCCACAGCCTCTCCTTTGCAACTTAGCCCAGGCTCCCCACTACCCAAGTGCACTCCTCCGCTACAAGACATGGGGAAGGGAGCAGGAGAGAAGAGAGAGGGGGAGGGAAGAAAAAAGGTTGGTTTCACTACCACATCTTTCCTTCACTCACTATACCTCTCTAAAATCCCCACTTGACTGACTCCCAGTTCAAGGGAAGGAGAAGCACCCCTTCAGGTAAGACACCTGTATGTATATATACATATATATATCAGCTCTTATACATTCCCATTACTCTTTAAGACACACCCCAAAGATGCAAAATCACACTCCAAAATGCAAATTCATGGAATATTCATTTCCTTATAGATATGTCCACCCACAGAAATACAAATACAGAGATATAGACAGATGCTCGCCCAACTGCAAGCGCCTTCCCATAACTACCCTTAAAATCTCACCCAGACACAGCCTGAAGACACAAACATCCATGTTTCTGTGGCTTAGGGAGCAACAGAATAAATAGGTAAGAGAGGTGGGGAAGGGTGGTGGAAGGGTTGAGGGGAAATAAGAGAAAAGAAGAATGACCATGAAAGAGTCAGCTGGGATATATTCATTCACCAACATTCCCTGAGCCCCGGTGAGAGGCCAAATGTCCTGCTGCTAAACAATAAGGATACAAAGCTCCTTAGCAATAGCAATAATAATAATAATAATGACGACAATGGTCATTGTACACCAGGTACTAAGTGCTGTACTTATATTAATTCCTTTAATTTCCACAGCAATCTCACAAGGCAGAAACTCTAATTATCCTCATGTAATTTATACATGATGTAACCAGGTGCAAGAAAGTTAAGTGACACGTCCAACATCACATTGCTAAGAAGTGGCAGAACTTGGATTCCTATCTAGGCTGTCAGATTTCAGAGTCTTACCCACCGTACAATACAAGACCCTGCCCAGAGTAACTCACAGGCATGAGGCACTCAGGTGCTAAAGCAGGAATTAGGTGTCTTCTTTCCTTGGGAAGGCAGCATGGGATAGGAGGAAGTCACAGGTCCCAGTGAGATAACACTGGCCTTCAAGTCAGATGGGTCTGCACCCAGATCTAGCTCTGTCACCCCCTAGCTCTGTCAACCACCAGCTATGGAAACTGTAGCATCAGTTTCTTCATCCATAAGTGAAGGTATTAATACCTGCCTTGCTGAGTTTTATCAGAATTAAATGAGATACTGTATGGAAAAATACTAAGTACAATGCTTAGCATACAGTAAGCACTCAATAAATAAGAAATCCCTTCCTCAAGTTGCTCCAACAAATAGTTATTCTTCAACTCCCCAAACCTAATTGATTCCTGAAGCATTAGGAGAGCAAGTGCAATGCCCTCAGGCAGGTATATTGTTTGTCCAACAAAATCTTTTAAAAAGCTCAGTAACTGGGCAGGACCTATTATTTAGGCCACAAGTCAAGCACCTCCTACCCAGTAGCTCTTGCAATTATAGCCAGCCACCTCTCAGCCCCTGAAGGCATTTGAGTTCTCAACTCCTGCATCAAGGTGGCCTGAAACTAGCTGCTTCAGACCTACAGAATCAGACTTTCCCAGGGAAGGGCCCTGGACTCTGCTGTTTAAATTCTTGTTTAAACACACTCATATGTGAGAACCACTAAATTAGAGAGTAAAGGGACACTGTGTTTTCCAGCAAGGTGCATAGCTCTGGGGTGAATGAGATGGCCTGCAATGCCGCCAACCTTGGATGCTTCTTTTACACGAGACAGGAAATAAACAAAAGCCGTCTTTCTGTTCCTGAAGTGGCCCTCTTAAACTAGGATTTCCAGGAATTTTCCAGGGGAAGCCATTGAGCCTTCCTTCACCAGATTTCAGAAGCCAGAAAAGCTAGGCACAGCAAGGACATAAAGGGTCAACTCTACCAGGTCTGGCCCTTGAGGGAAGAGGTGGATCTGAGGCAGAGGAGAACAAGTCCTGTGCGGCAGAGAGCCTGACTTGTGCCAGAGTCGGGAGGGAAGGCTGAGGCAGCAGAGTGGCCCAAGGCATGAGACAGCAGAGTCAAGGGGCAACCAAGGGCCTGCCAGGGGCTGAACACAGGGATTCCTGCTCCACAGGAACAAAGCTGTGAGTCACAGGCCTGGGGCGAGTCTTGCTGACTGACTCAGTGTGCAACCCAAGTGACCTTAGAACAGTTTTCTCAGAAAGGTAATTATGCCAGAGCTAAAGGTCAAATAGCATTCGGCCCAGCATTTCCCCTCAACCGAGAGCTGGGGCCACGTGACCAACCTCTCCCACCCGACCTGGAGCCCCTGCAGCCTCCACCTGCCCTGCACCTAGTCAATAATAGGAAGCAGCTGAGGTGTCCTGACCCAATTGAGAGTTGAGCCTCAAATCTGCTTTGCAGGGTCCAGTCCTGGCATTTTGCCCTTTGCTCTTGCTCCCACCTTGGACTCCACTTCTGGCAAATGAGCTCCTACCTCCTTTGTGCCCAAATCTCTGAACCCAGCTTGCCCTACCTCTGCCCTGTCCTTAAATGAAACACTACCCCTGAGCTCCGCTTGCCTGAATTTAAGGCCCTACTCTCTAAGCAGGTGCCCCCCAGAAACACTTCTGATCCCCAGTGCTCAGCATCATTTGTGTCTGGGTTCTGCACTGCAAGTACATGGTGCTCTCCTCGGGGTGCCCTCTCCTGGGGGCGTGTTCTCCCATGCTGACTACCAGAAGCTTGAGATCCTGCCAGTTCTGGCCCTGGCACCCACAGTGCCTGTGCAACCACCCCCACCAGATGTGACCGCATCTCCAGCTTTGTTCCTTCAACAGAAAGAAAGTAATTAGCACATTTATTGTACCTCTATTTGTACTTCTTCGCCCACGGCTATTTTTCTTTTTTGCATAAGAAAAAAATGTGTGTCTTTATTATACCTACCAGAAAATAAAAATGAGTTTCCACTATTCAGATATCTCAGTTACAGAAAGCAATATCCAGCTAGAATTCTCAGATACCTTTTCTGATCATAAAGCTTATAAAGTTTAATTAATAAGTTGTCTAGAAAATTAAAATGTAAACATAAACACAATTAATGAACTTGTAAACACTGTATATATAAAGGAAATTGTCAATTCAGCTTTTGACCAACCTAACCTTTCTTTAATACTTGACACATTGAAACCCCTAAAGTTTAAACCTTAGTTCATATATTAAATTTGGGCTTTAAATCATCAGCTGTGGAACGAACATTGCACGCTCTCTCATGAAAGTCCTGCTTCCCAGCCAGTATTCTTTCATTCCTTCCTTCAACAAATGTTTCTTGAGGGCCAGCTATGTGTTAGCCACTGTGGATAAAACAGCATCTGACCTCGTGGAACTGACAATATAGGTAATCATGGAACTGACAA
This sequence comes from Avahi laniger, assembly GCA_963575035.1. Taxonomy (NCBI): domain Eukaryota; kingdom Metazoa; phylum Chordata; class Mammalia; order Primates; family Indriidae; genus Avahi; species Avahi laniger. Next base: position 18,038 of record CAUYSK010062992.1, read on the forward strand.
TATAGGTAGGAAGATAGATAATAAATAAGAATGCAAACAAATAACAACATATTATGCAGTCCCTGCTATCAGTAAAAGAATCAGGGTACTATAATAAAAATAAATGGGAAATAACCCATAGCAATGGGCATGCCTGGTGCCCAGACCTTGGTTTCTAATGCCATTCTCTAATAAAAGGAACCAGGGCTCCCTAGAAAAATGGCGCATTTATTGTGCCTCTATTTGTATTTGGCTGATTCTAAGACTGAGCATGAAATATACAAGATGATTCTGGAGCATCTTATAGTGCCAGAAAGCAAGAAGATGCTCAAGAAAATAAATTATAATAACTAATTTAAAAGTCCACGGTGTCACACTGACATTGCCTGATGAGGCAAGGTCAAAGGAACACAGGAGTCAACGGAAAGAGCTTCCAATGGCCAAAGTTGGAACAACTGGAGCAACAAAATAAAAAGGTAATATTGGATTATAACCCAAAGTATAAAATAAACATTCATGAGTTGATACTAATATAAGTAAATTATTTAATAAATTAGTAAATGGAAAAGAGATCTCTCATGTAGAAAAATTATGAATAATTTACGTAGATACATAAATCCCCCAAAGGAGGGGAAGCCAAACTGCTGACTCCTTAGGTGTGGGCTATGCCTGGTGACTTTCATCCAAAGAGTAAAGTATGGAAAAGGGAAAAATAGGTAACTTTACAGTAGAGAAATCTAACAAACACTGCTTCAGCTAGATGATCAAAGACAACATCGACAGTCATAAATCATGTTGATAGTGGGTACCCTTGACATACTCTGATAACAATGGTACTTTGCCTTTGTGATCTTCCTCCCAAAAGCCCAGAGCCCAGTCTAATCACGAGAAAAACATCAAATAAGTTCCAACAAAGGGACATCGTACAGTATGTCTGACCAGTGCTCCTAAAGACTGTCAAGGTCATCAAAAACAATCAAAGTCTGAGAAACTGTCACAGCCAAGAGGAACCCAAGGAGACACAAGATATGGGGTCCTGGATGGGATTCTGGAACAGAAAAAGGACATTAGGTAAAAACTGAGGAAATCTGAATAAACTACGGCCTTTAGTTAATATCAATATATCGATATTGGCTCATTAACTGGAAAAATGCACCACACTAATGTAAGATGTTAATAATAGGGGAATCTATGGGCAGGAGCTGTGTAGGAACTTTCTGTACTATCCGCTCAATTTTTCTGCAAATCTAAAACTGTTCTAGAAAATAAAGCATATTAGTAAAAATAAATAAATGGGGAGGGAAGTTCTAATTTAAACAGGGCGGACTGAGAAAGCCTTGAGGAGTTAACTTTAAGCCTGTGAGGAGAGGAGAAAGACTGTTCAGAGATAGGAAATGGCACATACAAAGGCCTTTTGGCAGGAAAGAGTCAGCACGTTTGAGAAACTAGGAGAATGTCAGCATGTCTGAAGTGCAGTGAACGAGAGGTGGAAAGAAATAAGGCAGAGGGGGAGAATTGAGGGAAATAAGGCAGCAGGGATAGGCAGGGGCCAGACCACTCAAGGCTGTGGGGAACGTGGCCAGTGCTCCCCGCAAAAAATCGGGTCCCTTTGGTAGAGTTGCAAGGGATAAGAAAATAATAGAGAAAAATGGAAAATGGAAGAAATAAAAGAATACACTGAAACAAAGATATAGTTTTATAAGTTTATAAAGATTATAGGCAAAGCGGGAGCTCAGGGGGCTCGTACCTCTCCGTGGGTCTCAAAAGCCCCGAATGAGGTCTTACATGGTAACTTATAGAAAATGGTGAATAATTGTCAGGGGTAACAGATTTACATAACAGCAGGTAGTTCCTCTCAGGTTAACAGATTTTCAAAAGGCTTTTACAGAAGGCTTCTACAGATTCTTTAATTAATTCTATTTACGTGAGCAAACGGTTACAAAGTCTTTCAAAGGTTAATTTCTAAATTCTAAGGTAAGTTTATCATTTAAACAGAGGGGTTAAACAGAGATAT
>CAUYSK010062994.1:0-10066 GCA_963575035.1 Avahi laniger
CCTCGGCCTCCCAGAGTGCTAGGATTACAGGCGTGAGCCACCGCGCCGGGCCTGGTGATATCTTTTTTCTTTTCCTTTCTTTAATTCTTTAAATCCTCTAGAGTTCTAGGGGATAAGTAAGCAAAATATAATGAATGAAGAAATTGTTTAACCACCTACCATTATACATTAGACCAGTTTTTCCCCAACTTTTCTTGGCTTCTGAACTCTTCACAGATAGGAAATCTGGAAAAGTTATTTTTATTAATTAATAATTATATATATTATATAATACCTATCATTTTAACATAATACTTAATATATATTAAATATTACATAAAAATTTAAATCAATGTGTCATCGAATATTATATTATAGAATGTATTATAGTTCTTGATAATATTTCTAATTAAATGATGATTTTCAGCTTTTTGAAATTTGACAAGTAATCCACACTATTTTTAATTATATCAGAAAAGCATAGTTTGTTTAAGATACTGAAAAATTTTTTTTGTTGTTTTGGTCTTAAACGTTTATACATTTCTAGGTATGGTACCTGATAGTTGGGATTGTAAAGCTTTTAAGAAAATCAACTTAATCATGTAATTAATTTTTTCTCCTTGTGACAAACTAAGAGACAGATTGCTGTTTGCAAGTAGTTCTCTGTAACTAAGACTTTGTAGAAAGGGGTAAGTGAAAAGTCAAGTTGAATATGGAAGTCACTATATGTCTTTTTTTAACATTGGCTTTTGATATTCTAGAGATATCTGGATGAACAGTCTGAAAATACTGTTCCAAAAATGCAATTTTCCTATTTGGAAAGCAAAGTTGCATAATTATTATTTTTATTATCTTGCGATTTAAATTAGAGTTACTTTTGCTTCTGTAAGAGTCTGTTTTGGATGATAATTAACATGACAGATAATTTTTTTAAAAGGTCATTGAATTTGTGTAATAGTCAACATAATCACAGTGGCTGGTGGTAGGCAGCTGATTGAAACTTTCCCATAAACATACTTATGACTTTTACTAACTGCCAGGCATGATCATTCCACATGCCCTTGTGGGGTTTTTTTGGTTTTTGCTTTTTTTAAGAGACAGGGTCTTGCTCTGTTGTGCAGTATAGAGTATGATGGCATGATTATAGCTCACTGCAGCCTCCAACTCGTGGGCTCAAGTGATCCTTCCCCTCCAGCCTCCTGAGTAGCTGGGACTACGGGCACATACCACCACACCTGGCAGCCCTTGTGTTTTTTTGTTTTTTGAGACAGTCTTGCCCGGGCTAGAGGGCTGGGGTATAAGCCTAGGTCACATCAACCTCAAACTCCTAGCCTTAAGCCATCCTCCTGCCTCAGCTTCCTGAGTAACAGACTACAGGTGCTTGCCACCACACCTGGCTAACTTTTTGTTTCTATTTTTAGTTGCCTGGCTAATTTTTTCTATTTTTAGTAGAGACGAGGATCTTACTCTTGCTCAGGCTGGTCTCGAGCTCCTGACCTCAAGCCATCCTCCTGCCTCAGCCTCCCAGAGTGCTAGGATTATAGGCATGAGCCACCTTGCCCGGCCCAGCCCTTGTGTTTTAAAGAGAAGATTACTCAATTATTTTATTGATTGTTTTTAAAAAATATATGAATTAAAAAATGCCATTGCTACCTTTAATGACTGAACCTTTGAATAGATTTACCAACTAAAAATTGGAAATTTTGCATTGAATAAATGAGTTTTATTCTTTGAATATCTTATATTCTGTCTTTTGGCTTGATTTTGACCTAATTACATTTTGATAATTTTAGAGAATTCTTTGACATCTCCTGAGATGAGTGGTTAAAAAAGGGGTAACCTTAATGGCAAAAAAAGTTAACGATAGTTGTTAAGTGCTTGACTTAGGTAGACACTGGGGAGAATCTGTTCTTTGAGAAGAAAGATGAAAAATAGGAGAGCCTGGTTTTCGTATGCATTTTCTGAAGGTAAGGCATTCGTTTTTTACTTTCTTTGTAATTGCTTATTGTGTAACATCTTATAGGCAAAGAAATCAAAAGAGACTGAAGATACACCAAACGAACCATCTTTTCAGGATTTTGAGTACCCAGAGTATGATGACTACAGGGCAGAGGCTTTCCTGCACCAACAGAAGAGGATAGAATGCTACAGTAAGGCAAAAGAAGCTTATCGGATGGGGAAGAAAAACGTTGCCACCTTTTATGCCCAACAGGTAAATGGAAAGACGATCATGATTTTTCTTTGTCAATTAAAATATCTAAATAATCTTGGAGCAGATAACAACATCTGTATTGTGATAAGATTAAGTTATTCTGGGGAGTACAGAAATTATGTAAGGTGTCCTAATACCTAAGAAATGTATTGTTCTGAGAATTTTATCTCCTTTGAAATGCTCAGTTTCTGTGGTTCTTTTTGCATTTACAGCTTCCATAAATTAGAGTTTATTCTGACAGTCCATATTTTCTTTTAGGTTAGAGTCTATCATTTAGTACTATTAATACTTCTAAACAGATACAAGTTTTTGACGAAAGGCAGCAGAGTATTAACAATGGTCATCTCAGGCCAGGATTCTAAGGATTTTGTGCTTTCTATCATGTTTGAATTTTTAGTAATGTATCACTTTTAAAGTCAGAAAAAGAAAATGACATTAATATTTTTCAGGGAAGTAAAATTTTACCTAGGCTTATTTGACATGGTGTTATTAAAAAATACCTCCTTGATTCACTTTTTATTTTTGTGGTTCCATTTGGCTTACTTCTTCGTGTTGGAGCAAAGAAGGGTATCAAACTGGCATAGCCCTAACAGCAGACCTTTGGGGGATGGTTTCAAGGGTAACTACAAGATGTTGAAAGGTAATGCCAAGACAAGACCCAGGATTATCAAAGGATACACAAATAATAAACCAGTGGGTTCCTTCTTAGATGGTATATTAGTCAGAATTCTCCAAAGAGACAAGACCAGTAGAATACATGAAAGGGGATTTATTAGGGGAAATTGCTCCCATGATCACAGAGGTGCAGAAGTCCTGCGATAGGTTGTCTGCAGCCTGGAGAACCAGAGAAGCCGGTAGCATGGCTCAGTCCAAGTCCAGAGCCTCGGAACTGGGGAAACTGGCATTGTAGCCCCCAGTCTGAGGTCGAAGGCCCACGTCCCAGAGTCCGAAAGCTGAAGAACCTGGAGTCTGATGTCCAAAGGCAAGAGAGAAAGCTTCCTGCTCTGAAAGGGAGAGAAAGCAGAGTGAGAGCAGTCCCCTTCTTCTGCCTGTTTGTCCCAGACGGGCCTCCAGTCAATCAGACGGTGCCTGCCCACACCGAGGGCAGGTCTTCCTCCCTGTCCACTGGCTCACACGTCAGTCTCCTCTGGAAACAGCCTCACAGACACACCCAGAAACAGTGCTTCACCCACTGTCCAGGCAACCCTCGAATCCAGCCGACACCTAGAATTAACCATCACAGATGGGTGGTGTTTAGTTAAGTTTCCCTCTTTTATGATTTTTGGTTCAGAAAATATTAGAAACAAAGATTAAGTAATTTAAGAGCTATATTATTAACTCACTGAAATTTACCTAAATTTTGATGCATTCTTGTATATTAGCCCATTGCATTATTTAAGATTTGAGATTTATTGTTCCTTTTTTCTTCTACCTTTTACTTGGGGCACTATTAATTTCTTCATTGCCTAAGTAGCAAATATCTAAAGTGTCCATTGGGGATATATTTATAATTAAAGGGTAGTCTTCATGAGCAGAAGATGAAAGAAGCCAATCACCTTGCTGCTGTGGAGATCTTTGAAAAAGTCAATGCCTCGCTGCTACCACAGAATGTTTTAGACCTCCATGGGCTGCATGTGGATGAAGCTATAGAGCATTTGATGACAGTTTTACAGCAGAAAACTGAAGGTAGGACTATGGTAATGACACATTTCAATAGAATATATATTTTTGCTTATATTATCATCACTTGCAAATTCAGAAAAGCCTGAATATGTAGGCTGAGAATATCTGTGCCACATTACAGATGTTTGTATTAGTCATTCTTCAAGAAAACCTTCTAGCCTGGGCAACGTAGCGAGACCTCATCTCCACAAAAAATAAAATTAGCTGAACGTGGTGGTGAATGCCTGTAGTTTCAGCTACTCAGGAGGCTGAGGTGGCGGGATGATTTGGACCCAGTGAACTATGATCACTCCACTGTGCTCCAGCCTAGACAACATAGTGAGACCCTCTCTGTTAAAAAAGAAAAGAAAAGAAAAAAAAGAACCTTAGGAAAGAATCCTCATTGACAAGACCATTAACATTTTTTTCTTTTTTCTTTCTCTGTTTCAGTTATTTGTACTCCTCTTTTGTGTTTATTAAAGGGATGGCATAGTGTAATCTGAGAATCCTCTGTGACTTATAAATGAGAACTTTAAGAAATATATATCTTTGTCCAGTAGACATTTATTAATGGATACTTATTAGATATCAGTTGTTCTATAGATGTTTAATGAAATACAGAAGTAAATAAGAGAGTAGGATCACTGCAGAACAATCATAGAAGACAGGATTTCTAAGAGTTCGCGGGGTGGCGGTACCCTTTCTTTCTTTCTGCACGGGTCTTGTCTTTGCAGGCCAGTAGGAAAGACCACCTGCCGCATCTCTAAGTTCTACCTCTTCCCAGGGCTTTGAATGAGGATCTTTTATATGCCTCCATTCAATATCATCTACTTCACATACATTAAAGTATTGTGTTGGTTTAGCATCTTATTCCTTTTCATCATCAGATGGTAGTACTTATGAGAAAAGCTCAATCTGTTCTAGTTACCTCTGACTGTGATACTGTCTGTCATGTCCTTTCATCACTACTGGAGTATTTTTGAATTCTCACCTTAGCTTTCTCTTTCTCTTCCATTTTATTGTGGAGATGCTAGAGCCCCATGCCTCAGCTATATTACCTATGACTCCACAGCCCTGCCCTGTCACTGAGAGCTGTATTATTCTGATTAACTGGTTTATATACATTTTAAAAGCCTTTTTACTGTACTTTAGGTTTACCAATTGATACATACCACTTATATTAAATAATTCATTAAGTAAGATTGATAGATAAGGTTGAAAATTCATATGTTTATCATAAAATATTGTAACCATATTGGAACGGTTACAGAGTAATACTATAAACACCTACACACCAGCGAATCCAAGTAACAAGTGATAACATTTTGCCGTATATATTTCTCATTTAATTTTACTCTTCTCTTTATATTCCTTCCCAATCCTTTATTCTTTCTTCTCTCCCTTTCTAATGGAAATCACCATCCTGCAAATTTGATTTACATCTTTTCTGTCCATTTTTTATACCTTTACTATATGTGCATGTGTTCATATTTATGATACTCCTTTTGTGAGTTTTAAGAAAAGTACATGGTGTCACATTATATCATTAGCCAAGCCACTTACTTTATTTTCACCAAATGCAGTTTTCAGGGTCTGCTACTTATCTTGATGGCTCTACTCATCTTGGTTGGATTATAAGTGCATATAATATTCTGTGAATGTGTCATAATGTATCCATTCCTGTCTTGATGGAAATTTAGTTATAATGTTGCAGTGAGCTTTATTTTTGCATATCAGCATATGTACTCTTATCACTATCCTTTTTCCTAAATTTTTATGTTGAATAAATTAAAAACCTACAGAAAAGTTGAAAGAATTATACAGTGAACACCCGTATGTCCTTTACCTAGATTGGTCAATTGTTAATGTCTTAATCTCTCTAAAATTGCTGAACCATTTAAAAATAAGTTACAGACTTTGTGGTGCTTTACCTCTAAATACCTTGGCATGCATAGCTCTTAAAAACAAATTCATTCTCTGACATAGCCATAATGTCATTGTCACTTTTAGGACATGTAACATTGATAGAATAATGTTATCCATACACAGGCCATATTCAGATTTCTCCGCTTATATGGTTAATGTCCTCTACAGCCATGCCTTTTGTCCCTTCAGTCTGGGATACTATCAAGCATCATGTGTTTTAGCTGACTGTCCTAACCTGTGTGGTTTCCTGTAATATAGTCTAGTTCCCCTGCCTATTTTTTATGATCCATGTTGTTGACATTTTTTGAAGACTCCAGCCAGTTATTTGGTAGATTATCCTACAATTTTAATTTACCTGATTGTTCCCTTATGATTAGATTCAAGCTAAAAAATTTTTTGGTGAAAATACTACTTAGGTGATGTTAAGCCATCCTTGGTGAATACATCAAGAGACATATATGGTTAGTTTGTTCATTATTGATAATGTAAAGTTTGATTTCTTAGCTGCAGTAGGACTCTATCAGATATTTCTGTTTAAGTGTACTTTTTCCCCCTTTGTAATCAATTAGTGATCTTTGGTGGTTGATACTTTGTGGCTCTGTGAATCACTGTTCCTCTACACTATTTCGCCTAATGGTTTTAGCATTCATCGGTGATCCTTGGCTGAATTACTTATTATGTTGGTGGTTGCATAGCAGTATTTTATAATTTGTGTTCATTCTATGTGTTATTAGCTGACATTCTCTGATAACGTAGCAAATTCTCCCATCCCTGTAGTTTTCAAATTGAATTTTGGAAATCTTGGAGAAAATCTCGAAACGGCAGTAAAGATTAGAAAAGAGAAAATTTAAGAGCAATTTAACACATTGTTTAATCTAAAGAAAAGAAAAACTCTTCAAGTATATAGAAATATTATAAGAGATAGTCTCTCTGTAGAGGATGGATTAATAGCTATTTACTCGATAAATACTTGGTTATCTTCTATATTCTAGGCATCAAGGATAAAGCCGTGGAAAAGATACACAATTCCTATCTCTGTGGAGTTTACCATCCTAGTGGGTAGATGACAGTGAACAAATAGTTACATAAGTAATTAGCATTATGATAAGAAAATACAGTTGAATTTAGGATAAATTCCAGAATCCCTACGTAGCATGTTCCTTGCTTGCCTCTCCAGTCCTGTCTTGTACTTTGCTCTGCCTCCTTTTCTGTACGTTAACCGCACTGTCATTCTTGACTGTCACACTAGTTGGGCTTCTTGTTAATAATAGCTTCTCATAGTATTCCTCCTTACCATGGTGTTTATAAAAAGCTTATTGTATAATTGATTGATTGTTAAAGGTCTGTTTTTTTGGCCAAGAATTGAGACAAGATGATTCTTGAATCATTGTGTATAGTGCTTTTTGTTCAACACTCAAAAAAAATTTGAATAAATGACTGAATAAGGGTAGGTATTCCTCTCTTTTTTGACAAATAAGATTGTATATATTTAAGGTGCACAACATGATTTGATAAATACCTTGTAAAATGATTACCACAGTGAAGTTTAGCCATCCATCACCTCATAGTTACCCCTTTGTGTGTGTGCAGTGTGAACTTTTGATCTACCCTGGCAACAAATTTCAAGTATTCAGTATGGTATAATTATTAGTTTTTATATTTTTTTATAGAGACAAAGTCTCACTGTGTTGCCCAGACTGGTCTTGAACTCCTGGGCTCAAGTGATCCTCCCACCTGAGCCTCTCAAGTAGCTGGGACGACAAGCACAAGCCATTGTGCCTGGCCACAATATAGTAGTGTTAAGTATAGTCACCATGCTGCACATTAGATCCCCAGAACTTATTCTTCTTATAACTGAAAGTTTGTACCTTTTGACTAACATCTCCTCATTTCCCCCACTGCCTGGCAACTCCCATTCTATTCTGTTTCTGTGAGTTTGGCTTTTTTAGGTTCCACATAGAAGTGCAATCATACGTTGTTTGTCTTTTTCCGCCTGGCTTATTTCATTTAACATAATGCCCTCCAGATGCATCTGTGTTGTTGCAAATGGCAGGATTTTTTTTCTTTTTTATTGTTGAATAATATTCCTCTGTGTATGTGTCACATTTTCTTTATCCATTCATCTGTTGGTGGACATTTAGGTTGTTTTCATGTCTTGACTATTGTGAATAATGCTGCAATGAACATTGGGGTGCAGATATCTCTCTGAGACACTGATTTCATTTCTTCTTGATATATACCCAGAAATGGGATTGCTGGATCATATGGTAGCTCTATTTTTAATTTTTTGGGGGAACCACCATACTATTGCCTCTCATTTTATAGATGAGGAAAACTTTAAAGTTTAATAGAATGGAAAATAATCAGTGCTAATAAGAATATGGGTAAACTGGAACCCTCATATATTGCTGGTGGAAATGTTAAATGGTGCAGCCAGCTGTGGAAAATTCAGCAGTTCCTTGGAAGGGTAAACCATAGAATTACCATGACCTAGCAGTTCTGTTCAAGAAATTAAAATACCATTTGTCTTCACAAAAACTTGATACATGAATGTTTGTAACAGCCCAAAAGTAGAAACAACCCAAATGTCCATCAACCGATGAATGGATAAGCAAGATGTGGTAGATCCATAGAAGGGAATTTTATTCAGTCATAAAGAGACATAAAGTTCTGATACATGGTACAATATGGATGAACCTTGTTAACAGTATGCTATGTGAAAGAAGCCAGATAAAAAATGCCACATATTGTATTGTTTCATTTTTATGGAATGTTTTAAATATATAAATCCATAGATTAGTGGTTACTAGGGCTGGAATGGGGAGTGTATGGGGAGTGACTGCTAAGAGGCACAGGATTGCTTTGCAAGATGATGGAATGTTCTGGAATTAGTGGTGTAAATTGTACAACATTGTAAATATACTTAAAAACCACTGAATTGTACATTTTTAAATGGTGAGTTTTATGTTATGTGAATTTTATTAATATCTCAATTAAAAAAAAAACCTGCAAGAAAAAAAAGTTAAATAACTTGCCCACAGTGACTCAGAGACCCAACATGCAAATCCTTTCTGGACACCAAGGCCCATCTACTGCATGCTGCCACCTGTGTAGTACTGTCAGTCACCACCAGATGGTGGTATTGTTGAATAGAAATGTGTCCAGTAGGAAATTTGGCTCTTGCCTGCATTGTTTCTCATCATGATAAGATGAAAAGATTGACAAAATTTGGGATGAATAAAAATAATAGAGACATCTGGACCTCATGTCCCTTCTACTGAAATACACACCAACACACTACCATCTATTTTTGCCCCCAAATCAAACCAGAAGCAAATTGAAACTCTAGAACTGACTACTACTTTATAGGGATTTATAGGGGACAGAGGAGCAGGTTAAACACCACCATGGGGAAACAATCAGCAAAATCCAGACTCTGAAAATCTAGGGTAAATGATCCAATATTTTTCCAATAAATTATAAAGAAAAACACAAGGGAAAACCTTTAGATTAAAAGTTACTTGAGAAATATATCAGCCAAATGTAGTGTATGGACTTATTTCAACCCTCATTAAAACAATTGCTGTAAAAACAAATTTCTGAGATAATTGGGGGAAAGTTTTAGAAACTGATATTATTAAGGAACTATTGTTAATTTTTGTAAGGTGATGGTGATATTGTGGTTGATGGTTTTCTTTTTGTTTTTTTTTTGAGACAGAGTCTCATTCTATTGCTCAGGCTAGAGTGAGTGCCGTGGCGTCAGCCTAGCTCACAGCAACCTCAGACTCCTGGGCTCAAGCAATCCTCCTGCCTCAGCCTCCCGAGTAGCTGGGACTACAGGCAGGCGCCACCATGCCCGGCTAGTTTTTTTTTCCTATATATTTTTAGTTGTCCAATTAATTTCTTTCTATTTTTTGTAAAGACACGGTCTCGCTCTTGCTCAGGCTGGTTTCGAACTCATGAACTCAAATAATCATCCCGCCTCGGCCTCCCAGAGAGCTAGGATTACAGGTGTGAGCCACCGCTCCTGGCCTGTGGCTAATGTTTTTTTTTTCTTTCTTTTTTTTTTTTTTCTGAGACAAGAGTCTTACACTGTTGCCCGGGCTAGAGTGCCGTGGCGTCATCTTAGCTCACAGCATCCTCAAACTCCTGGGCTCTAGGGATCCTCCTGCCTCAGCCTCCCGAGTAGCTGGGACTACAGGCATGCACCACCAGGCCCGGCTAATTTTTTCTATGTATTTTTAGTTGTCTGATTAATTTCTTTCTTAAGTAAAGACGGGATCTCGC
>CAUYSK010062996.1:0-45680 GCA_963575035.1 Avahi laniger
GCTGACGGGCAGAGTGGAGAAGAGACAAAGTCAGGGGACATTTTGAACTCTCCAGTGTGCCGTGCTAGGTCCGCACTGGGCGGGGGAGAGTCAGGTCTGAGCGGACACTTCCCAGATCCGCAGGAGGGAGTTTGGAGACAGACTTCTCACCTCTGGAGCTCGCTGGGTCCAGACCAAGGGAGGTGAATGCCCAGGGAGAGGCTCTGCCCCTGGAAACCACTGAAGATTTGGCCTGCGGGAGAGAGTGTGTAGGACTCTCTACTGGACAGGCGTGAGTCAGTGCATCAGGAAAGTGTAGGGGACAACCTGCCAGGTCCAGCGTCCGCATGCTGCCCTCCTCAACAGTCGCCTCCGGTGCTTACTCTCTGTGGGTGGGCGGCTGCCACTTTGGGGGTCCATAGCCTAGAAACTCTGTGGCGCCTTACTAAACTGGGCACCGCCCCTTCTCCAGCCCAGCAGTGCAGGCCCAGGCAATGGATTCAGGTGGCGCCACTGCCATTGCCCAGCAGAGCAAGCCTCGCCCTTGGAGGAGGGGAGTAACAGGAGAAGCCACTTTCTCAACATTCCTCCCCCGCCACTTGCCTTTTGGCGCTGGCTGCTCAAACCCTGTCCTTGAAGGGGCAGAGTAAGGAAATAAGCTGCTTTCCCGGCTGAGTTGCCCCACTGCTCCAGAGGAGCTTGTCCCCCCACCCAGCTGCTTCTACCTCATGCCTACCAAGCTCCGCCCTTGGAGGGGTGGAATAACGAGAAAAGCCACTTTCCGGGCTGAGTTGCCCCGCGGCCACAGCCTTGGCTTTGGAGGCGGTTCCCACCCAGTTGCTTCTACCTCACACTGACCAGGCTCCTTCCTTGGAGGGGCAGCGTAATCACAGAAGCCGCTTTCTGGACTGAGTTTCCCCACAGCTTTGGAGCTTATCCCAACCCCCTGCCTGATCGCTTCTACCTCACGCCTACCAAGCTCCACCCTTGGAGGGGCAGAGTGGCAAGAGAGGCCGCTTTCTGGGTGGCCCCGGCCTCAGAGGCTCTTCTCCCCCACCCAGCCGCTCCTACCTCACACTGACCAAACTCCACCCTTAGAGGGGCGGAGAAATGAGAGAAGCTGCTTTCTTAGCTGAGACCGCTGGCGGCCTGAGGCAGCGCTGTCCCCTCCTCCCACGTGGCTACTTGCATTTCACAGCCAACCTAACTAAAGCTGCACTTGGAGGGGCGGAATAAAGAGAGAAGCTTCTCTCCATGCTGGGGTGTCTCGCAGCGCCTCTCCCCCAGTTCTGTGGCTTGTCTTGCTTGATTTTCCCTGAAGCAGGGCAGACCCCACACTTGGAGGAGGGGAGAAATGAGAGAAGAGGTTTTCTGGACTGGAACATGTGGTGGTCTCAGGCAACACCCCTTCCCCAGCCTGGCAGGGCAGGCTACACCCTTGGAGGTAGGGAGAAAGGAGAAAAGTCAATTTCTCTGTGTGACTGGGGTGAATCTATAGGACCTTGAAACTAAGCAAAAGGGACAGATTGTTTAATCAGACCAGTGGGTGGGTCTTGAACATCTGATAAGAACATAACACTAGGGCTTTCACTTGGCGCCCAGGCCACTGTCAGCTTTGGGGCTCGCAGTCTGGGCAGGAAAAACTAGGCCACATTCCTAATCAATTGCACCAATTGATATTGCCCACCTAGGTCTGCCTCACAAGTGTGACAAAGAGCCCTGCATAATATATTAGCAGCCCTCCCCTAGCAGCAGATCAAGCAACCCCAGAAGTATATGCTCTCAGGCTTGTAGGCATCTGTTACTCTTCTTATCCCATCTTCCTAGGGCTCAAGTAACCCTAGGAAGTGACAAGACATTTCCCAAAGATTGGGGTGCTGGTATATCCCATTTGGGGATTTAGAGCCCAAAACAAAGGTATTGGAATACCTTGATAATCATCTCCTCCATGCAAACTACAAGCAACAAAAGAGAGGATACACCCATAACCCAAAACAGTGTCTTCCTTCTCAAACTATTGGAGAGCAGTGGAGTCAATCACACAAGAGTGATTCACCACCTGGGAGACTAAGTGAGGGGTCCAGACTTACTAATCTCCTTTGGCAAGAAGTGAAGACAACAGGTCAGAGACAACTCAACAGGCAAAACCACCGCTAAGGCAATAAAGGACCAGAGCGCATCTCAACAGCACTGTCAAGAATCGTCCCTTTAGAGTTCCGCAGTTAAAACCATAACCTAGTCCTAGCACGTCCAGTTCTTGACAAAGTAGCCTGATGAGAAAGAATCAGTGAAAGAACGCTGGAAATATGAAGGATGATAGAGAAAAGTCTCCTCCAAAATAAAATATTCAATCTCCATCAATAGACAACAACTTACATGATATGATTAAATTGACAGAGGAAGAATTCTGAATATGGATTGTAAGGAAACTCAATGGAATTGAGGAGAAAATGGAAACTCAACATAGAGAAACCACAAGAACAATACAGGAAATGAATGAAAAATTCTCTAAAGAAATTGAAATACTACAGAAAAACCAGACAGAAATCTTAGAAATGAGGAGGCTTTCAAGGAACTTCAAAACACAGTGGAAAGCCTCAAGAACAGAATGGATCATGCAGCAGAAAGATTCTCGGAACTCGAAGATGTGCCAAACAAATCGGATGAAGAAAAGAACACAGAAACATGAGACAAGACCAAAACACACAAAAAATGTGGGATTATGTAAAGAAGCCAAATATAAGAATTATTGCCATCCCCAAGAGAGAAGAAGAAAATATACAAAGGCCAGAAAACTTACTTCATGCAATACTGGAGGAAAATATGGCTGGCCTGGCCAGAAATCTAGACATCCAGATACAAGAAGCACACAGAACTCCTAGGAGACTCGATGTGAAAAGACAATCGCCACATTACGTAGATATTAGACTGACCAAAGTAACCATGAAGGAAGCAATCCTCCTAGTAGTGAGGTGAAAGCAGCAAATAACCTACAAAGGAAAACCTATCAGGCTAACCTGAAGACTAACTTCTCAACTGAAACTTTACAAGCAAGAGGGACTGGGTGCCTATCCTTAATCTTCTAAAACAGAATAATGGCCAACCTAGAATTCTCTACCCAGAAAAATTAAGCTTCATCTATGAGGGTGAAATAAAGACCTTCCCAGACAAGCAAGCTCTTATAGAATTTGTGAAGACCAGACCAGCCCTACAGGAAGCACTCAGACCTGCATTACACATGGAACAGTGCACTAGATAGTCTCCAAAGTAAAATCACTCAAGAGTTAAAGTCTAGAACCTGGTCTCCAAGATGGATCAAGGAGTAAAACAAAACAATAGGAATTTACCTAACAATATGAATGGAAATCTGCCTCAAATATCAATCCTTTCAATAAATGTGAACGGCTTGAATTGTCCTCTGCAGAGACACAGACTGGCAAAGTGGATAAAGATGCACAAGCCTAGTTTCTGCTGACTACAAGAAATACATCTGACCCACAAAGAGGCGTTCAGGCTCAAGCTCAAGAGATGAAAAACAATCCTGTAGGCAAATGGAAGTCAAAAGAAAGCAGGGGCAGCTTTTCTTATTTCAGATAGCATAGGCTTTAAAATAGCAAAAGTAAGAAAGAACAAAGACGGCCACTATAAAATGGTGAAAGGGAAGATCCAACAAGAAGACTTAACAATTCTTAATATTTATGCACCCAACTCAGGAGCTCCCAGATACATAAGCAAACCCTATCTGATCTAAATAGTATGATAAACAATAATGTCATAATAGCCGGGGACTTCAACACCCCACTGAATAAACTGGATAGATCTTCTAAACAGAAAATAAGCAGAGGAAATAATGGACTTACACAGAGCTCTAGAACAAAAGGGTTTGACAGATCTCTACAGAGCATTCCACCCAAATAAAGGCAAATATACATTCTTCTCATCAGCTCATGGAACTTTTTCCAAAATTGATCACATACTAGGCCACAAATCAGACCTCAACAAATTCAAAAAAATAGAAATATTACCATGTATCTTCTCAGATCATAGTGGTATAAAATTAGAGTTCAATTCAAAGATAATATTTTGTATTTTCGTGGTGTCTGTTGTGACCTCTCCTTTTTCATTTCTAAAATACACACCACTTCACAAAGTCATGGAAATTAAACAATTATTGTTGAATCACTATTGGGTAAAGGAGGAAATTCAGAGAGAAATCAAAGCATTCTTCAAACTCAATGATAACAAGGATACAAGTTATCAAAATCTGTGGGACACTGCACAAGCATTCCTGAGAGGAAAATTAATAGCATTAAATGCTCACATCCAAAAAGCAGAAAGCTCAAATATCGACAATCTAACTAACGGTCTCAAGGAATTGTAAAAGGAAGACCAAATCAACTCCAAACCTAGCAGAAGAAAACAAATAGCTAAGATCAAAGCAGAACTAAATGAAATTGAGAAGAAAAGAAATATATGAAAGATCAACAAAACCAAAAGCTCGGTTTTTGAAAAGATAAACAAAATTGATGGCCCTCTTGCCAGATTGACAAGAACTCAAAGAGAAAGGACTCTAATAAACTCAATTAGAAATGAAAAAGGAGAGGTCACAACAGACACCACGAAAATACAAAATATTATCTTTGAATACTATAAAAATCTATTTGCCCCAAAACTACATAATGTGGAGGAAATGGACAAATTCCCTAAGTTCACCCAGGAGGAATTAGAACTCCTGAATAGACCAATATCAAACACAGAAATTGGAGCAGTAAATAAAGCCTTCCAAAAAGGAAAAGTCCCAGACCAGATGGCTACACTTTCAAGTTCTACCAAACATTCAAAGAAGAACTCAAACCTATACTACAGAAATTTTCCACATTGAGGAAGATGGTATCCTCCCTAACTCATTCTACGAAGTCAACATCACCTTGAGACCAAAATCAGGAAAGGACACAACAAGAAAAGAAACTACAGACCAATATCCCTCATGAATATTGATGCAAAAATTCTCAACAAAATTTTAGCAAATCGATTCCAACAGCATATCGAAAAAATAATTCACCACGACCAGGTGGGCTTTATACCAGAGATGCAAGGCTGATTCAACATACGCAAATCTATAAACACAATTCACCTCATAAATAAAAGCAAGAACAAAGACCATATGATTCTCTCAATTGATGCAGAAAATGCATTTGACAAAGTCCAGCACACCTTTATGATAAAAACTCTTAGCAAAATAGGCATAGATGGGACATACCTTAAAATTTTCAAAGCCATATACAATAAACCCACAGCAAATATCATTCTGAATGGGAAAAAATTGAAACCATTCCCACTTAGATCTGGAACCAGACATGGATGCCCACTATCCCCACTTCTATTCAACATAGTGCTGGAAGTCCTTGCTAGAGCAATTAGACAAGAGAGGGGAATTAAAGCCATCCAAATGGGGGCAGAAAAGATCAAACGCTTACTCTTTGCTGATGATATGATATTATATCTAGAAATCCCCAAGAATTCAACCAAGAAACTCCTGGAATTGATAAATTAGTTCAGTAAAGTCTTTGGATACAAAATTAATACACACAAATAAGAAGCATTCTTATACGCCAATAACAGTGAAGTCAAATTTCAAATAAAAAATGCAGTACCTTTTACAATAGCCTCAAAAAAATCAAATATCTAGACATATATTTAACGAAAGAGGTGAGAGACATATACAGGGAGAACTATCAAGCATTGAGAAAAGAAGTTGTAGAAGATGTAAACAGATGGGAAATGTCTACCTTGTTCATGGATTCATAGAATCAACATCGTTAAAATGTCCATACTACCTAAAGTGATCTATAGAATTAATGCAATCCCTATCACAGTACCATCATCATTCTTTACAGATATAAAAAAAATAATTCTACGCTTTGTATGGAACCAGAGAAGACGTTTCACAGCCAAAATAATCTTAAGTAAAAAGAACAAACTGCGAGGTATCAGTCTACCAGACTTCAAGCTGTACTACAAGGTGTAGTAACTAAAATGGCATAGTACTGGCACAAAACTAGAGACATAGACCTTTGGAGCAGGACTGAGAATCCAGAAGTGAAATCATCTGCATATTCTCATCCAATCTTTGATAAAACAGACAAAAATATACACTGGGGAAAAGAATACCTTTTCAATAAATGGTTCTGGGAAAACTGGATAGCTACATGCAGAAGATTAAAACTGGATCCCCACCTCTCACCTCTTACAAAAATCAATTCTAAATGGATAACAGACTTCAACCTGAGGCATGAAACCTTAAGAATCCTAGCAGAAAATGTAGGGAAGACTCTTTCAGACATCAGCGTAGGCAAAGAATTTATGAAGAAGACCCCCAAAGAAACCACAGCAGCTACAAAAATAAATAATGGGAACCTGGTCAAATTAAAAAGCTTTTGTACAGCCAAGGAAACTATCATTAGAGTGAATAGACAACCTAAAGAATGGGAGAAATTATTTGCCCTCTACACATCTGATAAAGGGCTGATAACAAGAATCTATCTAGAACTTTAAAAAGTCAACAAGAACAAATCAAACAACCCCATCAATCAATGGGCAAAGTACATTAACAGAAACTTTTCAAAAGAAGACAGAATAATGGCCAGCAAACATATAAAAAAATACTCAACATCTTTAATCATTAGGGAAATGCAAATCAAAACCACAATGAGATATCACCTAACTCCAGTAAGATTGGCCTTTATTATAAAATCCCAAAGCAACAAATGCTGGCTAGGATGTGGAGAGATAGGAATACTCTCACACTACTGGTGGGACTGCAAATTAGTGCAACCTCTGTGGAAAAGAATTCGGAGATACCTCAAATAGCTACAAGTAGAACTACCATTTGATCAAGCAATAGTACTATTAGGCATCTACCCAAAGGAATGAAAGTCATTCTATAATAAAGACATTTGCACTCAAATGTTTATGGTAGTACAATTCACTATAGCAATGATGTGGAAACAAACCAAGTGCCCATCTATCCATGAGTGGATTAATAAAATTTGATATATGTATATCATGGAGTACTGCTCAATTATAAAAAAAAACCAATGGTGATCTAGCACGTCTTATATTTTCCTGGCTAGAGCTTGAGACCATCCTCTGAAGTGAGGTATCACAAGACTGGAAGAATAGGCACCACATATACTCGCCATCAAACTGGCACTGATCAACACTAAGGTGCTCACAGAGTAATCATATTCTTTGGGGGTAGAGGGATTGAGGGTGCATAAACTCACAACTAATGGACACTGTGACCATTGTAGTGGGGGAAAGGGTACGTCTCAAATCATGGCTAGGATGTGGCAAATTCATAACTTGTAACCAAAATGTTTGTACCCCCATAATTTCCTGAAAAAAAAAGTATATAAACCAATAGGAATGCTCAATCATTGCTTTGTGGATGCAAAATGGCATAGCCACTGAGGAAAACAGTTTGCCAGTTTTGTACAAAGCTAGCATAGTCTAAATATACAATGTAGCAATCAAACTTCTAGGTATTTACCCAAATAAGTCAAAAATCTATGCCCACAGAAAACCATGCATATGATTATTTATAGCAGTTTAATTCACAACCACAAAAAGCTGGAAGTAGACAAGATATTCTTTAATAGGCAAATGGTTAAAAAGAAACTGTGATACCTCCATACAATATAATATTATTCAGTAATGAAATGAAATGTGCTATTCTAATACAATCTGTTTATTATTATTTTTTAACATAGTTGTCTCAGGGGAAAGATAAAAACCTAGGTGTGGCTACAAGATACTTTTTTGTGACTGCAAAAGATTTATGGCAAAGATAATTGAGGCAAAGTCGCAAATCCTTTGTACCAGTCATTAGGTAGCAGCTTTGCAAGGTAAATACATAACTGAGGGTAAATCTGCTTCCTTCTACTGAGGTCATTTCCTACAGAGAGACTCAGTTGTGAGCAATCAGCATACAGCATGCCTAGCATAGATGATGGCAGAGGGGCTGGGCATGCTTAAGTGCCTTGTTTCTGAAAGGGGAATCTGCACAACACACAACAATGTCCATAACAGTGGGCTATTAGAACAGGTTGGCAGGACACTGTTAGCATGAGTAGTTTCTAAACCATTCAAGAGAGGCAGTGATAAGGACTGACATGTTCCACAACATTGTATTGGGTACTCCTAAATAAATACAGAAAAAAACTGTTACCCCTATCTTAGGACAATATTCTGAAATGGGAAAGCACTCATCTTCAATAGGAGATAGTTGATATTTCTGGTTGATTGGTTTATGTCTGACAAAGAGTGTTGTTGAGCGTGACAGTCAGTGATATCATATGCTATGTTTCTGAAACCAGATGCATTAGGCTTTCTTCAAGCTTGGATTGTAGCAGGTAAATTAACCAGAGGTAGGCAACTTATTTTTGGTAATAAGTTCAGGTAGTTTAAAATGTTTACACACTTTAGTATTCTGTGTACTGCATCTTGGTTTCCTTTTTCTGAATAAAAATAAATGTCATAAAATAATGTACGTTTATCCAGGTCTATGAAACCAAGCAAACTATAAGGAACAATTATTATTATTGTTGTTGTTGTTGTTATAACAATTACTATAGTGCACTGTTTAAAATACTATATATACATAACCTTATTTAATCATGGAAACAACCCTTTATAACAAGTAGGTACAGGAAAGAGAGGATTGGTATCTCAGAGTTTCTCAAATAGCCATGTAAAATAGTATCAACCCAATGAGCCTAGAATCTGAAAATTAATATGCCAGGAAAAACCCTGGCATATTTATAGTTATTCATAAAAATTAAAAGAAGAAGGTAAAATGTAAAGCATGGTGTGAGTTTTATACTCTTAAGGGCATTGGTTTTCACAGAGTAGATAAAGCGCTGTGTGGTCTCTGATAAGCATGAGGAGGGGCAGATATATTACGGATTAGCAAAAAATATTGATAGATGCAGAAATTTCTTTAAAATTCATATGGATATACCAGAAAAAGTTTTCGAAGTTCCTAATTGCCTTTCTTATCTGATCGTTCTTATCTAAAAGAATTATAATTAGATTACTAACATCACAGGAACCAAGACAGACACTTTTGTCCATTTTCTGTTCAGTTAGTTTCCATTATTCAGGCTTCTACTGAATTTTTGAGGTATTAGAGACACATTTAAAGGTTTCTATAAATTATATGATGACAGAATAGTTTTTTGCCTCAAAAAATTTTTCTATATCTAAAGGAGGCTAACATGGAGAAGCAACATAAGGAATACTCTACTGCTGCAGCAGACAGTGAGGGAAATTGGTCAAAATATATGATTTAGGTAAACGCAAGGAAGAAAACAAAAGACATATTGCTTTTATTCCATCACAGATTTATCTTGCTTTATTTAATACAAAATATTTTGCTACAGGAGTAAAGTGAACACATATAACATCAAACACACAGATAGCACTTTTCTCGAAAACATTTGTGAAGTATTTGACAGCAATTGTATGAGAGAAATGATATAAAAATTGTAAGCTTTTATGAATCTAATTAGACATATCATAGTACTGTAAAGTGGGATTGACTTGTAAATAGCACTGTAAAATAATGAGTCTACACAAATATAAAAGTATTTGAAAATTACTTTACACGTATGCCTACATTATAGACTTAAGTATTGCTATTTAATATGAAAATAAATTATGTTCTCAATAAATCTGACATAGCACACTAATTTCCAAGAGGCTAAATGTCAACTGAAAACATAAATTTGAAATGGGAACAATGATGAAATGTCAGAAAGCGTGATGAGTTATATTCAATATAGGGCTATTGAACGATAAGCTAAGGGTTTGTCTGGAAAGAATCATTTATTTCAAAATTGCATTAGAACTCAAAAATGAAACATCAGCAAAATGGCCCATGAAAAGTTCCTAATGCTCATCTCCCCCACAGAAAGAATCAAATTCAGAGAAAATATCTAAAGGTAAGTGCAAGAGTACAGCAAAGAAATATCAGAAATCCCTTAGAGTACGGAAACCCAGGATAGCCATATAGGAAAGGGAAGGCAACACCTTGCATCATCACCCCATCCCCCAGTTAGGATCAGCCTAGAACCACTTAGTGGGTGACTTTGGCAACATCCCTAATACATACAACTGTTGCTCCCTTTCTGCTTTAACTTCAAGTCAGTCATGGGACACTACCTGATAAAATTGCTCTATAGTATCTATTGGTTAAGTGAGAAAATGTCTCTGCTATTGCTAATAATGTATGCTGTACCTGGATTAATTACTCTGGGAGATATATATATATGATTTAGCCTTCAAAAAGAAAATGATCTCACTTATATGTAAAATCTAAAAATAAAAAACAAAAAAAGTGAAATACACAGAGATAGGGAATAAAACAATGTTTACCAGGAGTGGCATGTGGGGGAGAGATGGGTTAAAGTATACAAAGTTAAAGATCTGTAAGATGACAATGTCTAGAGATCTAATGTACAGCATGAGAACTGTAGTTATTAATATTGTATTCAGGGTTTTTGCTTACTGGGTTGCAGTTTGCTACATAGAAACCCAAAGTACAGAGGCAGCCTCAGGCCAAATTTAGTTTAATTTAACAAATACAAGATGTTGCGGCTACTTTAGAAAACAGTATGGCAGTTTCTAAAAAAGGCAAATGTGGAATTCCCATATGACCAAATAATTCCACTTCTAGTTATGTATTCAAGAGAAATTAAAAACTTAGTCCACACAAAAACTTATACATGAATGTTCATAGCAGCATTGCTCTTGATAGCCAAAAAGTAGAAACAACTCAACTATCCATCAATAGAGAAATGGATAGATAAAATGTTGTACATCCATATAATGGTATGTTATTCAGCCAGAAAAAGGAATTAAGTACAAATATATTCTGCAACATGAATAAATCTTGAAAACATTATGCTTTATGAAAAAGGCCAGACACAAAAGGCCACATACTGTAATTTTTCAATTATGTAAAATGTCTAGAATAGGCAAATCCACAGAGAAAAAAATTATTAATAGTTGCCTGGGGCTGGGGAAAGGAAGGAATGAGAAGTGACTGTAAATGGACTTTCTTTTGGGGTGATAAAAATATTCTGCTATTATATAGTGGTGATGATTGCCCACCTTTGTGAATATATAATACTAAAAGCTAAAGTGAATTGTATATGCTAAAATGGTGAATGTTATAAGTAAATTATATTTCAAAACATCTAATAAAATAATAATAATATGATTGGTTTAAAAGGAATTAAAATGCTTAATTAAATTTGTTAGAAAAACATACTTCTGGATCTATTTAACACAGAACATCTGGTGCCATTTGTGTGGTTGATTGCAAGGGAAGTGATAAAGCGAACAAGAGGTGGTGAAAATAGTTGGTGTGGAATGAAGCCAAGTGAACCACGACATAAATTTTAGCAAACAATTTGTGGGGGTTGTTAAAATTATTTCACACTTTAATGCATGTATGCCACACAAAATTTAATTATTTTTTTCATAAACATTATGTAAGTAAAGCACAGCAGTCTTATAATGTCAGGCCTTTAGAATGAAACATATTCACTCAAATGTTTAAAAATTTTTCTTCATTTAAAAAATCAATTTTTTATTATAATGGAAAAACTGAACAAAGGCACATATAAGACATTGAGGAAATACTAGGAGATTCAATGACATTTATATCTGAATAATTTTCACACCTGTCCAAATTTTATTTCCACTTCCAACTCTGAAGACTAATCAACACAGAAAAATAACACTATGCTAAATACATGGCAACATTTTAGTATTGACGGTCTAATTGTTCTCTATAGCTATGTTTCAATATGCTGTATATTATATGCAGTTTATTTGATTATTAAGCTGAAAAACAAATGGGAATAATTAAAATGCAAAATCATTGGGAGGATTTAGATAGCATGGTTTTTTTTTTCCATATTCTCTGTGTGAAATTTCTTATGTAAATACAAATCAAGAGATATTGTAGTATGGTGAAAAGAACAGCCTTTGATATTAGATAGACCTGAGTCCATACCTTAGCTGTGCCACTCACAACCTGTATCACTTTGGGAAACTGATTAATCGTTCTGAAACTTAATTTTCTTCTGTAAAATTTAGAGATTAATATATAATTATATCATATTAACCATCATTTATTATGTATTCACTATCTTCCCAGTTCTTCACTGGGTTCTTTACAAACATCGAATTTGGCATTCAAAATATTTATCAGTAGGGCATAAGCAAAAATTAATAAAAAAACAGGCTGGCCACAGTGCTAGTGTAGAGTCCTAGTTTCTCACTGCACTGCCAGACATTATTTCATTAGATGCTGTATTGAGGGGAGATATGAGTGTAGAGGGGCAAGGGTACATTTGTAAAAGGGAAAGGGGGCCCTAAAGCACATATTTACCAATGGTTAATTTTCCTTTTTGGTGTCAACCAATGGAATGATAGCCCTGCATATACTATATCATTTAATCCTCACACACACACACACACACACACAAAACGCTAGGAGGTAGTTATTATTGGCACTTTATGTATAGGGAAACTAGAATTTAGAGAGATAATCTGTTACACAGCCAGTAAATATAAGAGCCAGGATCTGAATCTACGTGGTATGTATTAGTTTTTAATAAAGAGAAGGTATTCATTGTGTTAACAAATATCCTATGCAATGACAAATTTGCAAGTTCTAGTTTTCAGAATAGTCTAAGTTTCTAACATTCACCTTATCATTTCAACTGCCATTCTGAGATTCTGATTAAAACTGCCAATTGAGATTTTTAAGGCAATATATTAAAATGAGTTATGATTTGCCTTTAAACAGATTGTATTAGAATCTTAGTTCACTACTACTAGCCATATAATTTTGGAGCAGTTACTTATCCTTTTTATTCTCTATTTTTCCATAAATAAAATATAGATAATAAACATACATGTCCCATATAATTGTTAAACTTAAATGAGACATATATAAACCATATAGGATAGTGTTTACTGTTTAAGTAGAACTTAATAACTATGACTAACATTATTATTATTAAATATTCAATGCCTCACTGTATTTGAAGCCTGATCTTTATGCCATAGGCCTTGAAAACTTTTTAAAGTTTTGAAATTGACTTAATTATAATGGTGGACAAATGAAAGGGACTATGCATATTTCATATAACCTAAGATACTTGAGGTTCCGATCCCCATCTAATGGTCTCCTGAATCCAAAAACATAGTGCAGGGCAAAGCATATCAGGCAACAAAGATTGAATAAAGAAGTGAGGGAATTAAAGAATAAAATAAACTCAGTCATTAGAGGATGTCACTTGGCAACAGATAGTCTTGAAGGCTGGTGAAAGATCTTGAAAAACAAAGTAAAAATTAAAAAAAAAAAAATGTGAGTAGGTCTCAAGGTTTGTCAGAAATCACCCAAAATGGAGAATGACATTGGCAAAATGGTGGAATAGGATTTTCTAGCATTCTTCCCTTCACAAAAATATCAATTGGCCACTCAAGAAAATACTTTCACAAGAACTAAGGACTTCAGGTGAGAGATTACAGTACCTGGGTAAGTCACATAAATAAGAAAAGATGCTCTGAGGAAGGTAGGAAGGACAGTTTCAATTTACCCAATTCAAACTTCTCTCAATTCCAGGCAGTGCAGTCTGGAGGGAGATACCCTCTGTGTGGGGAAAAGAGAATGAAGTGAGCACCCAATTTTACCATAGACTACAACTTCAGGCCTGTCCCAATGACTCTCAGTGCCAGGTTGGCTTCCGAAGGCTTGGGCTCAAAACCCATAATTTATGAAGAAAACCCCAAAGGCAATTACAGCAACAACAAAAATAAATAAATGGGACCTGATCAAATTAAAAACCTTCTGCACAGCCAAAGAAATTGTCACAAGAGCAAACAGACAACCTACAGAATGGGAGAAAATATTTGCATGCTACACATCTGATAAAGGGCTGATAACTAAAACCTATTTAGAACTCAGGATAGTCAGTGAGAAAAAATCAAGCAATTCTATCAAAAAGTGGGCAAAGACATGAACAGAAACTTTTCAAAACAAGACAGAATGATGGCCAAAAAATGCTCAACATCTCTAATCATCAAGGAAATGCAAATCAAAACCACAATGGGATATCACTTATCTCCAGTGAGAATGGCCTTTATCAAAAAGTCCCAAAACAATAAATGTTGGTGTGGATGCAGAGAGATAGGAACACTCATATACACTGCTGGTGGGACTGCAAACTAGTGCAACCTCTGTGGAAAGCAATATGGAGATATCTTAAAGAGCTACAAGTAGAAGTACCATTTGATCCAACAATCCCATTACTGGGCATCTACCCAAAAGAACAAATGATACTGTGTAAGAAAGACACCTGCACCCGAATGTTTATAGCAGCACAATTCACAATTGCAAAGATGTGGAAACAACCCAAGTGTCCATCAATACATGAGTGGATTAGTAAAATGTGGTATATGTATACCATGGAGTACTATTCAGCTTTAAGAAACAATGGTGAGATAGATCCTCTTTTATTTTCCTGGATAGAGCTGGAACCCATTCTACTTAGTGAAGTATCCCAAGAACAGAAAAATAAGCACCACATGTACTCATCAGCAAATTGGTTTCACTGATCAACACCTAAGTGCGCATATAAGAATAACATTTATTGGGTGTCGGGCAGGTGGGAGGGGGAAGGAGGGGATGAGTATATACATACATAATGAGTGTGATGCGCACCATCTGGGGGATGGACATGCTCGAACCTCTTGGGGGGGTGAGGGAGGGTAAGGGCAACATAGGTAACCTAAACATCTGTACCCCCATAATATGTTGAAATAAAAAAAACCCCACCTCATTGCCAGTTTGGTTCCCATGTACACAGACTCCAAATCTGCTCCTAAAATACAAATAACCAATTAAAAATGGGTAAAGGATATAAACAGACATTCTTCCAAAGAAGATACGTAAATGGTCAGTAAGTATGTAAAAAAAAGTGCTCAATATCACTAATCATCAAGGGAATGCATATCGAAATCACAATAAGATATCACCTTAAACCTGTTAGAATGGTTAGTATAAAAAAGACAAAAGGTAACAAGTGTTGGTGAGGACATAGAGAAAAGGGAATCCTTATACACTGTTGGTGGGAATGTAAATCGATGCAGCCATTATGAAAAACAGCTGGAGATTCCTCAAAACAATACAAACAACTACCATAGGATTCATCAACCCCTCTACTGATTTATAATCAAAGGATACGAAATCGGTATGTTGAAGAGATATATGCACTCCTATCTTCTTTTTTAATTTTTTTGAAACAAGAGTCTTGCTCTGTTGCCCAGGCTAAAGTGCTGTGGCGTCAGCCTAGGTCACAGCAACCTCAAACTCCTGGGCTCAAGGGATCCTCCTGCCTCAGCCTCCCAAGTAGCTGGGACTACAGGCATGCGCCACCATGCCTGACTAATTTTTTCTACATATTTTTAGTTGTGCAGCTAATTTCTTTCTATTCTTCTAGAGACGGATGTCTCACTCTTGCTCAGGCTGATTTCAAACTCCTGAGCTCAAACGATCTTCCTGCCTCAGCCTCCCAGAATGCTAGGATTACAGACGTGAGCCACCGCGCCCGGCCTGCACTCACATCTTCATTACAGCATTATTCACAATAGCCAAGTATGGAACATCTAAGAATCCCTTTATGGATGAATAGATTTACAAAAAGTGGTAGGCACACACACACACACACACACACACACACACACACACACACACACAATGGGATATTATTCAGCCTTATAAATGAAGGGAATCTTGTCAGTTCCAAATAACATGGATGAACCTCTGGAGGACATTATGCTAACTGAAACGAGCCAGGCACAGAAAGACAAACACTATGAGAAAGACAAATCTCATTTACACGTGGAATCTAAAAAAATTGAACTCAGAAGCAGAGAGTAGAATGATGATTGCCAGGGGCTGGGATTGGGGGTCATGGGGAAATGATGGTCAAAGAGTAAAAAATTTCAGGTATGCAGGATGAATAAGTTCTGGAGATCTAGTGTACATCATGGTGACTATAGTCTATTGTATGATACTCTCTCATGTACTTGGAATTTGCTAAGAAAACAAACCTTAAATGTTCTTAATTAACTTGATTATAGTAATCATTTCACAATGTATACCTATATCAAAGCATCATATTGTACATTTTAAATATATCCAATCTGTGTCAACAATACCTTAGTAATATTGGGAAAAAAAGAATCACCCAAAGCAAAGCAGAACAAAACAAACCAGAAAGTAAAGCAGAACAAGTCACAGGCACTTAAAAGAAATTACTTCCTTTGTTGAGATTATTGTAGCTTATCTTCTGCTTACATTTATTAAACAAATAAAAATGTATTTACTTTTTAAACTAATATTCAGGCAGTTTATATGTTATCAAATCAAATGCAAATATATGTTTGAAAATACATAGCTTTTATTTGCTGTACTCATGAATATTAAGCTATGGGGAAAAGGAAGACTACTCAATGAGGCAGCATAGTCCTTTAAAAAAGAGAACAACAAAACACTCTCTATAGGTTTCTATGAGAAAAATAAAAGTTATATTCTCTTCTAGATAGAAACTATTTTATATATTTATAGCAGATGAAATCTATAAGGAGAAAATAATTCTATAATACTATATATATATAGTATTAAGACTATAGAGTCTTAATGCATTGATAATGATTCTAAAGACTATTAAGACATTTGGTAATGAATCCTTACTATTTTAAATATATTGTACTTTTATGAGTCTCTGATTTTTATTATTTTCTTTTTTTAATTTTATGATGTCATTAAGAAACATTTTTATGTTATCCTCTTCTTGATGGAAAATATGGGACTTGCCAGAGGTCATTACTCTTGTTCATGTTTTCTGAACTGGAAAAGTGATTTTTAACTTGGATTGCCTAAATTTGTATTATTTAGTATTCATGGATTTATTGATGATCCCTAATCTTATTTGTTTGGGGGGTGAAGCAATAATCCTGGTAGTCTTTAATAACATTAACATAGCCTAACTTTACATGCTATTTTCTAAATCTCAAAATGAATTCTAGGCATCACAATATGTTGTCTCAATTAAAATGACCAAAAGGAACATTAAAATTACAATCCTGTTTATATTTTCAGTTACGAAAAAAGGCACATTTCTTTTAATTTCATAACCAAAGAGCTCAAACTATATTCTTTAAGAATATATAGATAAGTGGTAAAACTATAAAGAAGAGCAAACCCATTATCACAAAAATGAACGTAATGGTGCACCTATGTGATAGACCTAGAACACTTACTGTCTGCTGCTAAACTTTCCAGTACAGATGCAAGAAAAATGTGTCCTTATGCTTTCTGTCTGATTGTGGTAAGAGAAAGGGGGGATACAGGAGAAAAATATGGCAATACAGCAAAAGAATATAAAGGGAGAATTGTTGAAGCTCAGAAATAATCTTGTTAATATTGAAGAGACTGTTTAAAAGAAATTCTACAATTCAAGTTTAAAAAATTAGGTTAATGGTTATGGAAATATGAGGTTGTGGTTGGTGCGAAACATAAGGAGGGCTTTTGAGGTGCTGGCATTGTTCTATATCTTGATCTGGGTGACAACTACATAAGTGTTCATTTTGAAATTAATCTAAAACTATGCATAAAATAATTTAATGAACAATTTTATAATTGTCTTATGAACTCTGTGTTTCATAATACGTGAATGAAACACAACCATACTAAAGATGAGTCACCTAAATAAATGCTATGATTTTAGGCAATGAAAAAAGTAAACATTTAATATAATAATTCTGCCTTGTTTCCAAACTGGACTTTTGTTGGGATTGGAAGAACGTGGAAAAGGAAGGGAAAAGTTTTCCCTGCAGTCAGTTTTAGATGTTTTTATTGTAGAAAACTTTAAACAAATATATAAATACACAGAATAATATAATGAAATTTCACATACCCATCACCCAGCATCGAAAATTGTTAACTCATGACTAATCTTCTTTTATTCATCCACCACTCACTTTACTTTTCCCATATTATTTTGAAGTAAATCCCAGTAATTGTAAATATTTCAGTGCATACCTCTAAAAGAGATGAGGACCCTTTTATGTAAAATAACTGTGGTATTATTTTTATAGCTTAAAAATCAAATTACCAATTCCTTCATATTATAAAATATGCAGTCAGTATATTTCCAATTACCTCATAAATATCATATTTATCAGTATTTATTAGATTCTTTGAATCTATTTTCAAAACAGTTTAATACATTGCAACTGGTTGATATGTCTCTTAAGTCACTTTTAAACTTCAGGTTTTAAATAGGATCAAGATGGCCAACTAGACACAGGTAATATATGCCTTCTCCATGGACAGGAACTGGAATGGTAAGCAGATTCTCACATTTCAAATACTAAAAATATTCAAAATAAATAAATACATAAATAAATAAAGTAGATTGTCTAATTCGGCCATAGGAGGCAGTTTAAAAAACAGATTCAGATTGTTTATTATTATTACCTTTCACACCCTAAGATTGCAGGGTTTTGGCTGGGGCTGCAGTCGTCTGTTTTAGATACACAGGTGTGAGTTTAATATACATTGATATTACAAATCCAAATGAACTACCACCAAGTTTTATTATATTTTTTCTCATTTTTTAAAAAAGATTACGATTAAAACTAGAAAGCAGGCCGGGTGTGGTGGTTCACGTCTGTAATCCTAGCTCTCTGGGAGGCCGAGGTGGGAGGATCGTTCGAGGTCAGGAGATCGAGACCAGCCTGAGCAAGAGCGAGACCCCGTTTCTACTATAAATAGAAACAAATTATCTGGACAACTAAAAATATGTGGAAAAAATTAGCCGGGCATGGTGGTGCGTGCCTGTAGTCCCAGCCACTCGGGAGGCTGAGGCAGGAGGATCGCTTGAGCCCAGGAGTTGGAGGTTGTTGTGAGCTAGGCTGACCCCACAGCACTCTGGCCCGGGCAACAGAACCAGACTCTGTCTCAAAAAAAAAAAAAAAACTAGAAAGCAGTAAAATTTGATCTTTGAAGACTTTAGTTTCTATCACCCAAGCTTAATTTATGTATTTTGTTACATATAATTTCAAATAAAATTCTACACTGCTTTTGCTAAAATTAAAAACATGCTGGTACCCAAGCACTATAGAACAAAGCAGTGTTCACAGACACAAAAGGGCACGTTTACAAAAGTGAGTGAAACATTTTTAGAAGTAGAAAACCTTCTTAACTGTGTCCTTCCGAATAAGGATGAGCTTATAAATTAGGACCCACAATTTCCCTTGTTCTTATTAATCTTACTTCCAACTACTGAAATTCTGAATAAACAGTAAGAAAAGTGAAAGACACAATGATGATATTAGTTACATGTACATCATTTTAATTACATCTATGTCATAGTCTAGAGTGAGATTGCAAACTTTTCCATAGATCTCTGGGCAATCTCTGAGGGCACTTGCATTACTACTCACCCAGTATGTACCTGTTTATCATATGTAACAATACATACTCAGTAACTTTACAAAGGGGCTAACAACTCTTCAGCAAACACCACTCAAAAGTTAATATTATAAAGCATACATACATTTTTTATAGCATCAACTTATTTGACATTGAAACAGGTAATCAAAAGATTGTAATATATTAGCAAGAGTAAAAGAAAAACACCATTCACTTAGTCTAAGCAGTTATTTCTTGTTTCATGAATAGCAAAGATATTAATCTATAAACTAATTTAATCTTTACAGTGACTCATTCAAAAGTCTTTAAAGATAAGCCCTCTCTATATTCAAATAGGGTCCTGAAAATATTGTACTTCAACCCCTTAAAGTTTTCTCATTCACTGTTGAAATCTACAAACTTATACATACTTTTGATTTACTTGAAAAGACTTTAACATTGAAAATGTTATATGAAAGTGATTAATTATTTTCTAAAAATGTTTGTCACTAAATGAAAGCTTGTTGAGATTACACCACGATGCTGGATCTTTTTTTATATTTATTGTCTGTGGGTACATGGCTTTGAAAATACATTCCCCTTGATATACTTTTGTTAGATAAATTTATAAATTCCACAATTGTGTTAAGTAATGATCTTTGAATGAACAAAACTTTCCACTGAGAAGTCTGGTCACTGAGTCATAATGTAAGTAGTCTTTCTCCTTGAAATGCTCTATCACATGTCTGGATACTTGAATTTGACTATTTTTGTCCCAAGTAAGCTTACCGAGTTTAGCAAATAAACCCTGGTCTCAAGCTGCCCTTGAATATGATTCGACTGAATACCTGCTGTTTTTTTTTTTCAAGATGGTTTATATGGTGGGAAATTCTTGACATCTCCACAGCAAGAGGTACTGATATATAGATTGCTATGGTTTGAATGTATCCTTTACTAAATTTAGATGTTGCCAATTGGATAGTATTAATAGGTGAAGCCTTTAAAAGGTGACTAGGCCATGAGGGGGGCTCCCTTGTAAAAGAAATTAAGGCCTTTATAAAAGAGGCTTGAAGTCACATTTGGCTAGCTTGCCCTTCCACCTTCAGTAAAAGAAGGGAGCAGCCCTAATCAGATGATGGAGCCTACTGACTCCTTGATCTTGAAGTGGGGCTACCCCTGTTACCCACCATGCATCCCATGTTTGTGATGAACCTGGCACAAAACCAAGAAATATGCTTTCTTAACAAGTTTGTAGATAACCTGCTTTTGGGTCAAGGTTTCATAAGTAGAAAGCAGCTACTTCACTGCACAAAGCTTCTGTGGGTCTCAGATCCCTGTACTCTGGCCCAGTGCTCCTTGGCTGCCTCAGCTATGGCTCAAGTGGAACCAGGCATTGCTTAGGCTGCAGGTCTGGAAGGCACAAGCAATGAGGGCATTCATGTGGTGCTAAATTTGCAAATGCAAAGAGTTCATGAGCTATGGAGGCATGGCTTCATCTACCTAGATTTCAATGATTATTTTAGACAGCCTTGGGGACCAGACAGAGAGCTGCCATAGGGGCAGAGTTGTTGCAAGGAGCCTCCACTAGGGCAATGCTTAGAGCAGCTGTGGGATCAGGGTGACTCCTCAGCCCCTAGACCTGTAGAGCCACCAGAATGCAATGTCAGTGTAGGAGAACCACATGCACTTGACTGAAACCCATGAGAGCTGTGGCATGGGCTATGCTCAGCAAAACCAAGGGGGTTTCTCTGGAGTCTTGGGACTCAACTGTCACTCTGTGTGTCTGGAAGCTGGGACACAGAGTCAAAGGAAATTATTGAAGCTTCATGATTTAATGTTCTTCACTTTGTTGGGTTATGGACTTACATGGGACCTATTATTCCTTTTTTTTTTCTATTTCTCTCTTTTGGAATGGAAATATCTGTCTTGTGCCTGTCCTGCCATTGTGTTTTGGAAAGACATAACGTGTTTGATACCACAGGCTCACAGATACAGGGGGATTTGCCTCAGGATGAATTGTACCTTGAATCTCATCCATGTGATGTTTAGATAAGACTTTGAGACTTCGGACTTAGATTTTAAAGATGATGTTGAAATGAGTTAAGTCTTTTGGGGCTATCGGGATGGAATGAATGTATTTTGCATGTGAGAAGGACATAAATTTTAGGTGGCCAGGGGAAGAATACTATGGTTTGGTTGTATCCCCTCCAAAATTCAGGTGTTGCCAGTGTGATAATACTAAGAGGAGAGATCTTTATGAAGTGATTAGGCCACGAGGGCTGCTCCCTCATGAATGAGATCAGACCTTTATAAAAAAGGCTTCACCCAGTGTTAGCCTTCTCTGTCACCTTCCATGGAAGCAGAGAATAGCATTCACCATGCAACTGAACCTGCTGGCACCTTGATCTTAAACTTAGCCTCCAGAATTCTGAGAAAATAAATATCTATTCTTTAAAAATGATCCAGTCTCAGGTATTTTGTTATAGTAGCACAAACAAAGACACAAATGAATCTGGGCATTTTCTATCAGTTTAAACTGTCCTCATTCTAACTTCTGGAAGATGAATCTGTTTTGATCATCTTCATTATTTAAATGAAAGTCAAATTGTATATTCAAAATTCTAAGCAAGAATTTTTGAGATAATTTTGCTGCATTTATAATACATTCATTTAGCTCATTCATGACCATGACCACCCATGTATTCTCCATTAATATATTTTTTCTTCTAGAAACACTTCTAACCTTGATATCTTTAACATCTGTGCCTATTTGCATGACAATTCCAGCAAGATACTTTCTACATGCATGCATAAAAAATGCCAGTCAAATTGTTTCATTTATTTAGAACCACATGTACAATATCTTCCACTAAAATTCATGTTTTCTTCATTTTCTTCATGCAGTCCCCAAAGCTCCCTCACTGTTGATGTTTACTGTTGCTGCAGTTACTTGAATAGTTACTGTGAATGGCTATTTTTACTTTATGTTTGCCTTTTTGTTCCCAGTGACTATTTGTCAGGATTGTTAAGTAACCCAGATAAAATAATATATATTTGGATAGTATCACTATGTAGTGGACCTGGCCAACGCCTTTTTCTCCATAGACATAGCTATGGACAGTCAAGATCAGTTTTCCTTCATGTGGGAAGGACAACAATGGACAATTGTGGCAAGGGTGTTATGGATCAGATCACCCTTTCCAGCTGACAAAGCCCTGTGGTTACAACATTGTCTGGGCCATGGCAGTGTAAAGTCTATGACTCAAGTGAACCAGAGGTGGGATCTACACATACCTATGTCAGATTTATGGATGGTTTTTTGCCAGTGTGAGATATGTGCCCAACAGTATCCACATCACGGGTGTCTCCCCACCATTCGTGGACATGTCTGACAGGGACACTATCCTTTGGAGAGATGGCAAGTTCACTATGTCAGGCCCCTGCCTCAGTCTAACATGGCAGTGTATGTCTTCACAGTAGTAGATACTACTACCAGCCTCCTTTTTGCCTACCTGGTGGCCTGAGCTGACCAAACATCTGCCATTAAGGCACTAGAGCATTTAACTGCTCTATACGGGGGACCCCTCACTATAGATAGTCATTTTAAGGGATATGAAGTCCAACTGTGGGCATGCCAAATGGACATTGAATGAATAGGCCATGTGCCCTATCGGCCTCAGGCCGCTGGCATGATAGAGTGAAACAATGGTTTATTGAAGGGGAAGCTAAGAAGTGGAACTTTTGCCCCATCTCTCCGACACTGGACATGGAGGTTAGATCAGGCCGTTTGGGCACTAAATGAGCAGTCCCAAAAGGGTGGGCCTGCCCCCTTAGATTATTTAACCTACAAGAAGACCTCTCCCCTCCAATTGAGAGATGTCACCCAGAACCCGTTGATGCAACCCCAGGTAACTGGTGATGGGACTGTTCTGCTTCTGGCCCCAACTCC
Source organism: Avahi laniger (assembly GCA_963575035.1). Lineage (NCBI taxonomy): Eukaryota > Metazoa > Chordata > Mammalia > Primates > Indriidae > Avahi > Avahi laniger. The sequence continues at coordinate 23,490 of CAUYSK010062996.1, forward strand.
TTTCAAGGAAGAAGAGACAGAAACCTGGACATAGTCATAGAGTATAACAGGCCCCAAACCCCAGTGGATTGGTCTGTTAGCCCTGTGGGGGGATGGATTACAGTATCTTTCCAATGTGTCACCCACCATGCTCACCCCTGAGCAGCAATCAGTGGCAATCATGGTGGGCCACCATGGAAAAGGCACTCTCCTCACGGGCACCTTAGTTCTTGCCCTTTGGATAATTCCCCAGGTTCTCCTTGTCTTGGCACCTGAAACCACCAAATCTATTATAGGTGAGACTGTGTAGTACCATCATCCAGGACAAAAGGCAATTCCAGCCACAATCTCAACCCAAGACAGGCAGGTAGCCTGTGTGCTGCCTGAAGGGCATGAGTTCCTCTTAGTGGTTCCCTTGTCTGCTCCTTCTTACTGACCAGGGTAATCCAGGCTAACAGCATCGCCTCCTGGGCTCACACTTACGCTCAAGCCACGAACATTTCTCACTGCTGTGTCTTCATGGAGTCCCCAGTGGAAACTGCCAGCAGCCTGCCCTGGGGCATCGTCCCTGCTTCTCTGTACAACTGGTCTTTCCTGACCATGTGGGGGCCCAAGATGCCAACTATGACCCCGTTCAGATGGTAGTTGAGAAACACCCGTGAAGGACTCCATGCCCACATCCCACTCTTGGATACACCATTTGGGATGGTTGGGGTTTCCTACTAGGGGAACAAGTAGAACTATGCCAAGTGGCCCCCCTATGTATAGAATAGGAAATGGGATTGAGAAATCATGTTGTGAGATGGATCCCAAAAGAATTTTGTGCAAACATTACTTGGAATAATAACACCACCCACTGGTGGAGTGGAAAACCTTTGGTGGGGACTGTCCCCACTGACAGAGTGCCCCCAGGATTTTTGTGGGTATGTGGAAGACACGTGTGGCTTTATCTTTCCACTCATTGGATGGGAAGATACACATGGGGATAGCCATACATCCCAAGGAAGGTCCTTCCTACCTTTACTGAGAAGTCGCATAACTGTGATGAGGTGTTCTCCCATTGGCATCGGGTGAAATGGACTCCATCGTGGTTTTACCAGGTAGCAATCTTTTTTCTGGGGGTGGAGCCATTGAGGTAGAAATAGAAGTGAATGCCCTAGTGGAGCATACTGCTTGGGCCCTGAATCAAACTAGACAAGGCTTGACCTTCCTGATGGATGAGATCAGTCAGATGAGAAAGGTGATTTTGCAAAACTACATGGCCCTTGATCTCCTCACTGCAGCTCAAGGAGGCACATGTGCAGTCATACATATTGAATGTTGTGTATATATACCTGATCACCAGGAGGATATCTCCTTTGCATTGAAGGAAGTTGATGGCGACATACAGGCCATCCAAGAGTTAACCAGAGACCCATTACAGCAATGGTGATAAAGTCTCTCATCCTCCTGGCGTTGGACCCTTTTAGTGTTAGGAGCTGCTTGCTCTGTTCTGGTAATAATGCTATGTTATTCCCTGTATTGTTGTTGCAGCCTTTGTGCCCGAGGGGCCTTCCTATGGGCCCATGTGTTAACCACAAAACCTATTACCTAGGTGGTGGAATGTAAGGAAAAATGCATTTATATAAGCAATAGGTTTATTAGGCCAAAGTAAGATGACTGTTGCAATGTTTTTTCCAGCCCAGCCCCCCAGCTAGCCGCCCTTCCAGGAAGGCATGAGTCGGCATACTTATGTAACCGAGGTGTTATCTTCTATGTGAATTCATGTGATCACACTTTCCCATGACATGTTGCCAGTATTGTTCTGAGCCATAAATAAATGCTCACCGTGTTCTCAGCCATGCTTTTCACTGCTGTTGTATGTATCCTTCTGACAATAAAGAGAATGTCTCACCTGCCCACTGCCACTCGCCTTTTCTTCCAATTTCTGAAGCCTGCTCCAGAGCACTAGCTAGCCACAGAGCTCCCTCCTCACAATAGTAGTAACATTCATCAGGTGTCAGGCAGGTGGGAGGAGGGAGGAAGAGATGGGAATATTCACCCTTAATTGGTGCAATGCTCACCATCAGGGGGATGGACATGCTTGAATCTCTGACTCAGGTGGGGCAAAGGCAATATATGTACCCTAAGCATTTGTACCCCCCATAATATGCTGAAATTAAAAAAATATATCTTTGCTTACAAGGATAAAGAAAAATAAGTTGAAAGCTTTCATTTAAACATTGAAGAATTGTGTCATCAGTGGGTTAATGCAGATTTATTTGAGTCAAGAAGCAATGTGCTAAATATGAATGATGATAGAATTTCTTCTGTACTTGTTTGAATTTTAGTATAAATAGCACAATGGCAAGTCAATGAAGCAAATGTGCTCAATCCATATGGGGTTAGACAGACTGGAGTTCTAGTCCTGGCTTTTGCATCTCTTGGATAAGTGGTTCTCTAAGCCATAATAACTCATCTGTAAAATATAGAGGACATTTAATGCAAAAAGATTGATGAAAGGATTAGAGAGAATGTAAAGTCAGTCACTTGTTTAAAATATTATAATTTTTTGTTCACATACTTATCGCTTTGGGTATATTCTAAACATAGCAATTTAAAATTTTCTATATTTTATTATATGATTATATTTTTTCTGTGGTCAATTTGTGTTCCCATTTTGTTGTATATCTCTCTTACTGTTAGAGTTCTTCATGTATTTTAAAGTATTGGTGTGCAGGCTCACCTTGGATGGGATTAATTTTCATTCGTTTTATTTTTTTTTCTCTCTCTCTCTCTCACTCTACTCACTGTTCTAGCAGTTTTACTGTTGTACTCACCTGTCCCCAAGAAGACCAGTCTAGAATTAAATATGAAAATGGTGTCCTGAAGCTTCTGCAGTTTAGTGATATTGATGTTTTCATGTAACTGGTTGTTGAGCCATTGAGATACTTGACTCAATCATGGGCGTGATGACACATCTCTATCTTTTGCCCCTTAAGCACCTGGATCCAAATAAGTTATAGTCCCAAGAAATTGTCAGTACCCTCTATCTTTCAACCTTCATTACTGAGTTGGGGAGCCACAACCAAGCATTAGTATTAGGTAATGAATACAGATCTAGTTACATGTTCTCTGTGGAACAATTTTATTCCTCATTACCCAACAAAAAATTATTCCTAGCTTTTCTCCATATCCTAATCACAGCACGCTAGTGACTTTAAGCCCCTAAATACCACTTTATATTTGTTGGACCTCTGATCCATAAAGAAATTTATCTAGTTTATAAGCATTGCTATGGCTTTTAAAATTTTTCCTACTAATATTTTATATACCAGTGCTCTATTCTTAGAGTAGAGTAGTATTTTGAGTAACTTATAAAATATCTCAACTAGATTTACCATTATGCTGTTTTAATTATCTCCATAGTGAGTATGGATAGGCTATTAGTTTAAGAAAAATGTCTTTGTTCTCCATAATAAATCTAAACACTACTTATGGTATGAGTTCTGACAATCTGACTTCAATTCTACTCAGACAGTATGAAAAGCTCACTTTTTTTCTTTTTTACTTTTTTTCCTCTAGTGGTAATAACTATAATTCAAGAATACTTTTTAAAAAATAAACTGCTTCAGTTATAGATTTCATGGACTGCAGTTTCTCATCACTTTATGTAGACAACAGTTGGTAATATCACCAGAATGAAAGTATGTTTTATTCATTTCTTGTTCCCCAATACCTGGCACAAGTCCTAGAAGATAGAAGGGACTTAATTAAGATTAGCTGATTAATTGCTGTCATTTCCAGCAGGCAATTTTCTTCCAAAACCATTGATAGATTCCTGTTGGGTCTACTCCAACTGACTCAGAGATAGTGACTTGCACACTTTCTGACCTAAGTTACTAGGACTCCAGTAAGAAGATCAAAGCAGAATTGTTCTCAGTGCTTTATGTAAGGAAAGAAAAAAACTATAGCAATGCTCAGAATCTCTCTTTTTCTATCCTGATCCTCTAAGTTAGGAAGTTACATAATCAAAATACCCAAAGAAGCTGCAATAGTATCATGAATAAGGGGTAAGACTCAGGTTTTGAGTAAATAACATGAAATGATGAGGGCCATGACAAAACTAGATCACATAAGACCAAGCCTAAAAAGTTGCACATATTCTCCACATCCAGTTGATTGTTGGTAAAGAAATAATGAAGGTGCATGGTTTACAAATATTCTGATTTTTCCACATAGTCAAGATTTTTATATGCAATATCCTACTTTTGAAATGTTGACAGCTAATATATATTTAAAATAATGCTCAGGCTAACATTACATTGGCCAAACCAAATGAGTCTGCAAACAACTGTTTTTATAAAGAAATATCAAATTTTATTAGTGGCATAACTGAGAAATATAAAAATAAAATCCAGAAATCATATTATGCTATTTTAAATAAAGTTTGTACTTCAATGCCAAAATTTATATACTTTATGAAATGATTTGATAGATAAACAAAATAACATTTGTTCTAAATAATTTATATTTCAGAATAAGAATTAAAGCTTTCCTGTTCTCTTATATTATATATTAAATTTAGATTTAACCACCCTTAATCTATCAACAGCTATCTCTAACTTTGGGAATGCCACTGATATATGTGGAATCTCATTTGTTTTCCTTAAAAAAGTTAGAGAATTATTGGTCTATTGACTCCATAGTGGTGGTATTATAAACCAGTAGTAGGAAACTGAAAGTTGTGATAAAGGATCAATGCTGTATTAATACTGTTATATATGAGAGTGCCAATTTAAAAGATGACTATTAAATTTAAGTCTTCATACGTGTATGTATATATATATATATATATATATATATATATATATAAGAGTATTATGAGGGTACAAATGCCTTGGTTACATAAATTGACTTTGCACTGCCTGAGTCAGAGTTACAAACATGTCCATCCCCAAGACAACATGCACCAGACCTGTTAGGTATGAATTTACCCATCCCCTCCTCCCCCTTCCACTTACCTGACACCTGATGAATATTACTTTCATATGTACACATAAGTCTTGATAGATTACTACCAATTTAATGGTGAGTACACGTGGTGTTCTTTTTTCCACTCTTGTGATATTTCACTTAGAAGACTGGGCTCCAGCTCCACCCAGGATAATAGAAAAGGTATTTGCTCACCATTTTTTTTTATAGCTGAGTAGTACTCCATGGTATACATATACCACATTTTACTAATCTACTCATGTATTGATAGGCACTTGTGCTGTTTCCACATCTTTGCAATTCTGAATTGTGCTACTAATAAACATCCAACTGCAGATGCCTGTTTTACACAGTGTGTCTGTTTTTTTGTTTTTGTTTTGTTTTTGTTTTTTCCTTTGGGTAGATACCAGTAGTGGGATTTCTGGATCAAATGGTAGTTCCACTTTTATTTCTCTTTGAAAAAGCAGACAAAAACATACAGGTAGGAAAAGAATCCCCATTCACTAAATGGTGCTGGGAAAATTGGATAGAAGACTGAAACAGGATCTACACCTTTCACTATCACAACTCACAAAAATCAACTCACAATGGATAATAGACTTAAACCTAAGACATGAAACCATAAGAATTCCAGAAGAAAATGTTGGAAAAACTCTTACGTACATTAACCTAGGCAAAGAATTTATGAAGCTCACACAAACGATCACAGCAACAACAAAAATAAATAAATGGGACCTGATTAAATTAAAAAACTTCTGCACAGCCAAGGAAATGGGCATTAGTTCAACTAGACAAGCTACAGAATGGGACAAAATATTTGCTTGCTATAAATCTGATAAAGGGCTGATATCTGGAATCTATGTAACTCAGGATAATCAGCAAAAAAAAAAAATCAACCTCATTAAAAAGTGGGCAAAGTGCATGAACAGAAACTTTTCAAAAAGAAGACATATTAATAGCCAACAAACATATGAAAAAGTACTAAATATCTCTAATCAGCAGGGAAATGCAAATCAAAATCACAATGATATATTACTTAACTCCAGAGAGAATAGCTTTTATAAAAAGGTCCCAAAACAACAAATGTCGGTGTGGATGTGGAGAGATAGGAACAGCCATACATGGATGGTGGGACTGAAAACTAGTACAACCTCTATGGAAATTCATATGGAGATACCTCAGAGAACTAAAAGTAGAACTACCATTTGATCCAACAATCCCACTGCTGGGTACCTACCCAAAGGAACAAAAATTCCTCCTGTAATAAATAAAATGTCCCTTAAAAATGAGAAACTGAATTTAATATATTTTCAGACAAAACTGACAGAGCTTTTCATTAGTAAAACTTCATTTAAGATATTTCAGAGGTGTATTTTAGCCAGAAGGAAATTGGTCTCAGAGATAAAATAAAATGGCTAAGCTATTGTGTGAATATATTGTGCTAACATCATAGAAATAAAGATTAGATTTCTTCATCAATAAATAAATAAATAAATAAATAAATAAATAAACAGAATGGCTGAAATGCAAGAAATAAAGAAGAGGAAATAAAGAGGTTAATATGTAAACAAATGTAAATGGATACTGATTGTATAAAATATCAATAATTATGTCTATCAGGGTTAAATAAAAAACAAAATATAGCTGAAACATCAAACTGAAATTTAATTTAAAAGAGTATTAATAGTATTAAAGAATTCTAAGGTCTTATGATTATCAAGAAGTTGGTAAAGTAGATTTTATTAACTATAGACCTTGATGAGTTAATTATCGTAATAGTCAAAATAGTGATATTCCCTAGGGATGTTCGCATTGTAATCCCCAGAGCCTGTGAATTTATCTTAGTAAAATTCTACAGACAAGAAATAGGCTGATAAAACTATTCATCTGCAAACATATTCATGCTACTTTTTATGAAAAAGAAAGAATAACTCTGAAGGAAGAGTTATGAACCCACAGGACACATGAGGATTATTCCCAATTTTTGAAACCTAATGAAGTTTTACTTGACTGGATTTAGAAATTGCTTGGAACTAATGACTTTTTTTGTCCTTCCATTTTCTCTTTTTTCAACAGCAATGTCCCTAAATGTTATCCTGTACCTGTCTCCACATTATATTTTTGAGATTGGATAACTTGTTTCTCTAGTTTCACAGTTTCTCTAGTTTCCACAGATGGAAAGGATTTATGTCGCCCAGGTAGATCATATCCAGAGTTTCATTCATATCTAATTTAGAGTATTTCAATGATATGATTTAGGAATTTTGAGATGATGAGACCTTGGACTTTTAGTTGATGCTGTTGGAAACTTCTGTAGATCTTGGGATGAGGTGAATATATTTTGCAAGTAAGACAGCCATGAATCTTTGTGAACCAGCAGGTAAACAGTGGTGAGCTGGATAATGGCCCCCTCCACCAAAGATATCCACATTTCCATTCTGGAACCTGTGAATATGTTACCTTATGTGGCAAGAGGGACTTTGCAGATGTGATTAAGATTAAGAATGTTGAGATAGAGAGATTATCTCGGATTAGACCAGATGAGCCCAAATTAATCACACAAGTCTTTAAAGCAGAGAACCTTGTCCAGGTGTGATCAATGGGAGCAACTTGATGACTGATGAAGGGTCAGAAAAACATAATATGAGAATGATTTCACCTGCCATTGCTCCCTTTGAGGATGCAGGAAGGAAGTCATGAGTCAAAGGCACCTATACATCCAAAGAGAGGGAAACATATTCCTCCTTTGAAGCTTCCGGAAAGGGATGTAGCCCTGCCATCACCTAATTTTAACCCAGTAAAATCTATGTTGAATTTGTGATTACTGAACTTAAAATGATAGATTTGTGTCATTTTAAACCACTAAATTTATGGTAATTTGTAACAGAAGAAATAAAAGATTAAGACAATTATGCATATTATAATTTAGAGAGTAACATAAAATAATAGAAATGATTTATAACTTCAAAAATAGAAGAGGGAAAACAGTATTGATAAAACAAATTTAGCTAACAAGAAAATAAAACCAAAAGGGTAAATAAAAGTAATAGAATGTATGAAAGCAAAAATTTAAAAAAATGTATTTCTTACTTTCAGATATATGAAAATGGACCAAATTCTCAAGTTAAATGATAAAGAGTGTGAGGCATGATTTAAAAATTATGTACCATATACTACAAGAACACAGAAATGTTGAGAGAAAGCTGATAGAAAATAATTCCATGAAAATATTACTGATGAAAATACTGTTGTAGCTGTATTAATATCAAACAAAAGACATTGCTAGGATTAAAGAGGGTATCTTTATTGGAATGTTCAACTTATCAGGAAAATATATATTAATTCTAAATTTCAATATACTTAATATAGTCTCAAAATAAATAATGTGAAAATGACAGAATTAATAAAGAAATAGCAAAAAAGTAGATGATTCTAACATACTTTTTTCAACAATTGATAGAAAAAGTAGTAAAGAGAATATTTTTAAAAAATTAGAAAAACTTTACCTAAATAATGCACATTTGATGCTGAAATTGACAACAGATTACATATTTTTTCAAAGGCTCACAAATAGGTGAAGAGAATATTAATATGTGGACACAACTTATGATCACTATAGCATTGTAAAGCAGTGGGGAAAGAATAATCTTTTCAATGATTTGTGCTGAGAGATTTGGTTAAATATACAGAAGAAAATGAAATTGAATCTCAATATTATACCATACACATATATTGATTTCATTTCCAGTAAAACACAGTAGTGAAAGGTAAAACTGTACAGCCTTAGAAGAAACTACAGAAGAATATTGTAATGAATTCAGGGTAAGGTAGGAGTTCCTAAGTAAAACACATAAAGCATTCATTGTAAAAGAAAACATTGTTGAATCTGACTGGTATAAAATGAAGAACCTTTGTTCACACAAAAAAAAGAAAAAATAAAAGAGTAAAAAGACAAGCCACAGAATGGGTAAATATTTGAAAAAGTTATGACCAATAAAGTTCTGGTATAAAGATATATAAATAATTTTTTCAATCAATCAGAGAGGAAAAGCACCTAATAGGAAAATAGACAAAAGATTGAAGAGATAATTCACAAAAGAGGAAATTCAAATAATAAATAAAATTAAAATATAAATGATTCTTAAATTCATTAGTACTCAAAGAAATGCAAATTAAAACCAAAATGAGATAGCTCTACATACTCATCAGATTTGCTAGCTAGCTAAATAAATTTAAAATAAGAATGAATACAAAAACAAATACAAATAATATTGCCAAGTATTATTTAAGAATATGGAAAAACACAACTTCTTCTAAACTGCTGGTAGGAATTTAAATTTCTATGACCATTCTGAAAACATTTGGCATTTCTCAGCAAAACTGAGGATATGCATACCCTATTGCCAGTTTCACTCCAAGTTACATGCCTAGAGAAATTCATGGACATTTATTCATAGAAATATAATTTGTAATTATTGGAAACTGTGAACAAAATGAATATTCATCCATACTAGCATTCTATGAAGATGATCCAAGTGTGATAGGCATATATATAGTGACATTCTAAATTTTGGTATATTGAGCCTAAGGAATATTATAATATATAGCAGTGAAACTGAGTGTGTTACAGCTATGCACAACATGAATAAATCTTACAAACATAACATCTAGTGAAAAATCAAGACAAAAAATAATGTATGCAATTTGATTCCATTTATGTAAATTTCAATAACAGGTAAAACCAAAATTCTAGTATATAGGAATGCAAATATAGTTGGGAGAACTACAAAGAGAAGTGAGAAAATATAGTACCATGAAAGCCAGGACTCTGAGGAAAAGCCAGGTTACCTCTGGTAAATTGATAATGCTTACAAGTATTTATAATTTTTTGTGTTGTTAAACTCTCAATATAAATTTGTACACTTTTTCTCTAAGTACGTGCTATTTAACAATTTTCCCCATTTTCATGAAGGAAGGAATAATAAATTGTATCAAAGGCAGGAGTAATATGAGGACTGAGAATTGACAACTGAATTTAGTGATGTGGCAACTCAATATATATCAGTTTAATTTTAGTAACTCCAACAAGATTATATATATTAATAATTTGAGAATGGAGGCCACTGTTTATGTTTATTTTATAATAATTTGGTACCCACTTTAGAGCAAAAGAGTTCTATTCTAAATTCCAATCTCTGCTTCTTATTAGCTCAACGATATTAAATAAATTATTTAACCATTCTCAGTCTCAATTTATTTGGAATCATAATACTTGTCAAACTGTGCTTGAAGATTGGATAGACTGATATAGTGAAAATGATTAATAACTTCTGACATATAGAAAGCACTCAGTAATTGTTTAATACCTGACAATCCAGTTAGGTAAATAGGTGATTAATAAACATATGCTGATTTTTCACTTTTATTTGACAGAAAGAGAAAAATTAGACATAAAATTAATCTTTACATTAAATTTCCATGTATTCTCTAGACTGAAGTTAAGTGTAGCTTCAGAATCATTTTGCTATATACAGTATATTTTTATTAACTATAGTTACTCTACTCTTCTATTGAACATTAGAACTCATTCCTTCTATCTAACTGTATGTTTATGTCCATTTATGTTGCTTAATAAGGACAAACAATTATGTCTCTTCATTCCCTCCAACACACCTTTCCCAGCCTCTGGTATTTATCACCAGAGGTACTTTCTACCTCCACGACATCAGTTTTTTTAGCTACCATAGATGAATGAGAATACGTGATTTTTTTTCTGTGCTTGGCTTATTTCATTTAACAAAATGACCTCCAGTTCCATCCATGTTGCTACAAACAACATGATTTCATTCTTTGTCTATGATGGAATAGTATTCTATTGTGTATGTACACCACATCTTCTTTATCCATATGTCCATTGATAGACACAGGTTGATTCCTTATCTTGGATATTGTTAATAGTGCAGTAGTAAAAATGGGAGTACAGATATTTCTTTGATATATTCATTTCATTTCCTTTGGATAAATAGTAGTGGGTTTGCTGGACTGTCTAGTAGTTCTATTTTTAATTTTCAAAGAAATATTCATACTGTTTTCCATAGTGGCTGTTCTAATTTACATTCTCATGAATAGTCAGGTAGTCATTTTTAATCAGATGCTTCAAAATCCTACTACTTATGTTCACAAGATGTACAAGATATGGGCATTTTTTAAGATGTTAAATCCAAGCTATAAACCCATGAAAGCAGACAAAGTGAAACTACAGAACTCTTGTCACTCAGTCAAAACCTCTGCACTAAGAGACAATTAAATACTACTATGGCATCTAGCATCATAAGGCCATGTACCTAGGATCATGCCAGGACATCATTAAAAAGAGATCTATTATATAACATGGTGACTGTAGTTAATAACACTGTATTGTACACTTGGAAATTGCTGAGGGTGGATTTTAAGTGTTTTCACATACCTGATAAGTATGTGACATAATTCATATGTTAACTAGGTTGATGTAGCCATTCTACAATGTATACATATTTCAAAAAATGATGTCATACACCATAAATAAATACAATTTTTATTCACCAATTAAACAAATAAATAAATCACATACCGGCCTGAGAAAGCTCAATGGTGCAAGGGAATTTACTGATTGTTTTATACAACACCTGATGACAGGCCCCTGCCCTTCCTTTCTTAAAACATTTACTAAAAGAGACTTACAACTGAGAATTCTTACTCGATCTCTTTGAGATGTATACGCATCTTTTAAGACTCTAGAGTGTCTTTCTCAAGGATCTGAAAGTCATTTCTCTGAAATGTAATCATAGAGAAGGATACGGCCTCTGTCTCCCAGTCTCTATGGCAGGATAGAATCCTGAATTTGATAATTGGCAGCTAGCAGATACAGCTGGCCTAATAATATTTACACTGAGTAACCATTTTTACTTTTTCACTTAAGTCCCTCTCACTATCCTTCTCTGCTCCCTTATTCTCCATTTAAAACTCTCAGTCACCGCTGCACTAATCTGAATGGAGTGCAGTTCTATTTCTGCTGTCAGTAGTTAGTGAATAAAATCTGTTTTCAATGCTTTAACTGACTTTGTTTATCGATAACAAAGCATGAAAATTTCCCAACTATCTATTTTCTTAGAAGAAAGAGACTTCATAGTAGCAAAGAAGCAAATATTTCATTCAGTAATGATACCTGTGAAAGGAAAGAAAACATCCCTTTAGTATCTATCCCTTAAGTACCTGTCACTGACGGATGTGGAGGAGTTGAGGCAAGTACAGAGGAGTAACACCCAGCAGCAAAAGACAACAAAGGAAAGCCAAGAAGCAAAGTAGTAATTTTACCAGGTTATTTTAAACAAGGTGAGATGATCAAAGACATAACTTGCCGCTTTGGCTCTAAGTATGGGGGAAATACAAATGGAACTTCAAGCAGAAGTGCTTCTCCATTCAAATAAATAAATAAATAAATAAATAAATAAATAAATAAATAAAAGAGCTTCTGCAAAAGATAAATGTGACAAACCAAACCTACAGTTGAGGACAAATTCAACAACAATAATCATGTATGTGTAGGGGTTTTCAATTTTTGTGTAGAGTAAAAATTGAAAATACCAGTTGAAAGAGACTTTGAAGGTAAGGCTGAAAAAAGTTTGTGGTCATATGGACATAGGCTAGGTCTCAAAATAGCAGAGCAAAGGGAAGTCCTTTGAAATGTAATATCACTGTAGAACATATAAATAAAACATTTATTTTACAAGTAGGATAATAAACTTCTGCATTTCATTACCACAAAAAGAGAACAAGTGAAAACATGATTAGGTTCAAGAAAGTTTTAGATGAATTTATAGATGACAGAACCATCATAACTTTCTGTAGGAAATTTTTTGAGATTTACAACCTTATTTATTGCCCAGTGACAAAGAATGGCTATTGAGCTTGAAAGATCATTTGATTAGTAGTTTTATTACCGTGCCATGTCTTGCACACACACGTGCACGGACTCACACACACACACACACACACACACACACACACACACTAATCGTCCTTACCCACTTATATTAAATTGCTCGGGCTGCTGTAACAAAGCATTTAGGTTGGTGCAAAAGTAATTGCGGTTTCAGATCATAAATTTTAAGTTATTATAACTAGGCTCAAACACATTTTTATTAAGCAAAATAGAAGCCATTACAATCAACACATTTTTGACAACAAGAAATAAGTTTGTTTATTCCTATAGCATAAAAATCCTTGCTTCGGGATTCGAGGAACTCTTGGAAAGCATTTTCTGCATTCTGGTGGTTGTGGAAGCATTTTCCCTGCAAAAAGTTGTCAAGATGCTTGAAGAAGTGATAGTTGGTTGGCAAGAGGTCTGGTGAATATGGCAGATGAGGCAAAACTTCATAGCCCGATTCGTTTAACTTTTGAAGTGTCGGTTGCACTATGTGCAGTCAGGCGTTGTCATGGAGAAGAAACTGGGCCCTTTTTTTGACCAATGCCAGCTGTAGGCGTTGCAGTTTTCAGTGCATCTCATAGATTTCCTGAACATATTTCTCAGATGTAATGGTTTCGAACACTGAACTGTGACCATCACCTTTTTTTGATGCAAGTTTGGCTTTGGGAAGTGCTTTGGAGCTTCTCAGTTCAACCACTGAGCTGGTCATTGCAGGTTGACATATAAAATCCATTTTTCATCACATGTCACAATCCAATCGAGAAATGGTCCATTGTTGTTGCATACAAGAAGACAACACTTCAAAACAAAGATTTTTTTGATTTTTGGTCACCTGATGAGGCACCCACTTACAGAGTTTTTTCACCTTTCTAGTTTGCTTCAAATGCCAGATGACCATAGACTGGTCGATCTTGAGTTCTTCGGCAGCTTCTCCTATAGTTATAAGAGGATCAGCTTCAATGACTGCTCTCAATTGGTTGTTGTCAACTTCCCAGGGCCAGCCACTGTGCTTCTCATCTGCAAGGCTCTCATCTCCTTAGTAAAACTTCTTGAACCACCACTGCGCTGTATGTTCATTAGCAGTTCCTGGGCCAAATGTGCTGTTGATGTTGGGAGTTGTTCCTGCTGCTTTACGATCCATTTTGACCGCAAATAAGAAAATCAAGCAAATTGAATTTCCTTTTCGTCTAACATCATTTCCATAGTCTAAAATAAATATAAAATAAACAGCAAGTAATAAATCATTAGCAAAAAACATAAAGCAAGAAATGCACATTAAAATGATTTATAACATAACCACATTTATTTAAGAATGTATTCCAGTAGCAAATGGCAAATTTCAAAAATGCTAAAACCGCAATTACTTTTGCACCAACCTAATACCACAGACTGGATAACTTAAACAGAAATAAATTGTGTAATATCTCACTATTCTGTAGGCCAGAAATCCAAAATCAAGGTGTCTGCAGGATTGATTTTTTTCTGAGGGCTGTGAGGGAAGGATCCATTTGAGGCTTTTCTCTTCGGTTTATAGATGGCTATCGTTTTTCTGTAGCTCTTCACATATCTTCCCTCTATGCATGCCTCTGTGTTCAAATTTCTCTTTTATCTAGGAACACCAGTGATACTAGATTAAGTCTAACCCTAATGACTTTATTTTAACTTAATTACTCTATCTCTAAATAAAGTCACATTCTGAGGTACTGGGGATTAGGATTTCAACATATGAATTTTGGAAAGATACAATTTAATCCATAAAACCCAGAAATATAGTAACCGTCATAACTCAATAATCATTTTGAATATTTTTTCCATTAAAATAGGAAAACTGCATTTTATTACCTTTAAAAATTGTGAGAATTGAAACACTGAAAGGGTAATTTCTTATTTTTCAAAATAACATTTTGTTTTGTGTGTGTTTTTGGTGCGTATGTGTGTGTGGGGGAGGGGGTGTGTGGGTGTGTATGTAACAGAGTCTGAAACAGAATTGCCTTACTGCACTGCACTTGTAAGTGGCTTCAATGTTTCTTATTATTGTTTCGGAATCAATAATATTGCTTTGAAATTTTCCATATTTCTTTATTGTCACTTATCCTTGACACATGACATTTTATGTTGATATTATCATTTGGCCCCCCAAATATAGTTGCCTTTCATGGTTGTGTTTCTAGGTTGTGTAGATATAAAACTGCAGCACAAATCATACTCCAGCAGACTCTCCTTATAACAAATGATGAAATGCAGAGAACCTTTCAATAGCACCTAGAGTTTTTTTCTGAATATTTGGCTTGTATTTTGTAGAAATAAATTTTATCTCCAAAAGCCCTACTCTCCAGAAGAAATATTAGTAGAACAGACAGTTCGTTATTCAAACAATTCTATTTAATACAGTAGGTGGCATTGTTACTGAAAATAAAACAAGTGCAAAAATAGTACAGAGAATCCACAGACACAGATTTATTTGTTATTATTGATTTAAAGAAATAAATTTAAATTAAATTTACTTGATTATATTGTGCATCTGTAAATTCAGTCTTCTGTTCAGAGAATGAAATAAATGCTGCTATTATTGGTTAAATTTAATTGGAAGAATTTTGCTGAAAGCCAATTTTGGCTTACCAAAATTTGGGAGTGATGTATGTACATCACCAAGACTATTCCAGGCCTGAAAAAATATGGCATTTTAATAGTGGGAGTGAAATTTCTATTGAATTCTATTTATATTCAATTTAGGTCTTATAATTAATTTTCACTTCCAAGATAAAAAATCCTACTACTCCAAAGGTGATGGAAGTTATTTATTTCCATAGTGTGTTAAGAGTTCTGACATTGGTATAGGGTCAGCAGGTTTACTACTCACTGGTATATTTATCTGCAGAATTTATTGCTGATTAAATTATATAATTGAGTTATAATTCATTTCAAATACAAAGTGATGATTAGTTGATGGTTGGTATATATGACTCCATATGTGTGTACATATACACACATATATATGATGCATACATGCATGTGTATAAATATATACATACATGATGTACATGTGTATGTGTATAAATACATATATACTGCATATATGTGTTTATGTGTATATATATATATATATAGTGTGTGTGTGTGTGTGTGTGTATGACTCTGATGACTTAGGAACCTAGAATAGACTAAAGTTGTCAAACATCTTGATGACTGTCACACCCAAAGGGTAGTCTTAGTAGCAGACAAAAGGAAGAGGTCATAACAACAGTGGAAAAATAAGGAAGATCAAAATTTCAGAACTAACAATGTCATAATTAGAAATTTGGGCTTCACAGTATTAGGGTTGAGGTGGACCTCCAAACCTGGATTATTTATTCACTTGGGAATAACTGCAAGATGAAACTATAAATCTGGGTTTTAATCTGAGTGTCAAGTGTGGGTAAATAAGAAAAGGAAAAAGAAACATTTGTTCATTTTTGTTCTGGGTATTGTATTAGGTACCGTAAATAGGTTATTTCCTTTAATCCTCTAAAAATTTCTGTGAAAGAAGTGTTATCACCTTTTTATTTGTCAGAAAGTAATTGCAAGTTTCAAGGAGATTAAATAATAGGTCCAAAGCTATACAAGTAATAAGTGGTGGCAAAAAGATTCAATCTACGTATGACTATATTAATTAGGATCCAAGTCCAAATGCTATAACAAATACTAAAATAATCACAGCTTAAAGCAAGATGAATGTTTAAAAAATTGTCTGAATGTAAACTCTACAGAGCTAATATGGTTCCTCCACTTTGTCAGGACTGCTACTACCTCGTTGCTGTCATCCTCAAATACAGCTTCCATTTCATGGTTTAAGATTTCTGCTTTAGCTCCAACCTTTACATCTGTATTCTAGCCGATGGAAAGAAGAAAGTGGGAATGAAAGACAATCCCCTTCTCCTTAAGGACACTACTCATAAGTTGCACACACCATTTCCATTTACCTGACTGCATCTACGGCAACGGAGGCCTATAAATATTTTTAGCTAGTGGCCATGAGTCCTGTTAAAAGGTAAGGATTGCATTATAAAAGGAAGAAATGTAGACTGGATACTGGGAGATGACTAGCAGAGCCTGAAGCCTGTTTTTCTTTTTTGTTGTTGTTGTTTTTTGTTTCTTTGTTCATTTTTAACGAAAAACAGCCTCTCTAGTGCTGGAAATTAGCAACTTTCCCTTTATCAGTCAATATTATTATTCTTTCCCTTTACTCAATATCATAACTGAAGCCGTTATTCCCAGGCATAGGTACAATTTTTTCTTCTTAATTACCTGCTGGAGTTGTGTAGCATTACAGCCCTGCCCTACAGAAAGGAAAGTATGAAAAAACAAAAGCTCATATGCCAGAGAAATTCAATAAAAGCTCTCATGCTCAGCTGCCTGATTCTCTGCAAAGTGAAGAAGTTGTCTCATGTATTCCCTTGGAGTTTGACATAATGGGGGAAAGTTTGACATAATCGGAGAAAGTTCCCTGAAACCTTTAGGCTGCAACCTTAGAAGCCTGTGTTTCAGTTGTCAAGGCTGGTCCTCTTAAATCCAATTGCTCAGGGGTAGAAGAAGTATCTATTAACTTACTGACTCCAAAGTACCATGGAATTGTAAATGGACAAAGCTTTCAGGTAGGAGAAGTAACCATACCTTATTTTGTACTTCCAATTTAGATGCTTATTTCCTGAACAATATGCTTTATTATTTTGGAAAGAGAGGTGTCAAAAAATGGCTGTAAATCAGTTTTTGAAAAATCAAACTTTTTTTCATTATTTTCCCCTTATTAGTCTTTTTAGACCTTTTATCTCTAGGTAATCTCCATACCACATTTTTATACCAAAGATTTATTTTATATATTTCTTTAAGTACTATAGTCTTTTGGAAGACAATAAACTATTATAATGTATAACATTTTTTTCATCTCCCACGAACTTGCCTCCTTTGAGAATGGTAAAGGAAACTGAAGGCCTTATCCTATTCACCTTTAAGCACTTTCTATCTCTCCCCAGTTTCTTCAGGAATTATAGCTACAACTGTTTTGGCTCTGTTGGAAGGAGCATGCCAAATCATAAAAAACAACTAGTTTATGGCAGATTTTGTTATTCACGTATCTTTACCTTTTGCAGCCATTATGTACAGGTACACTTCAAAGGAAAATTAAGTCATTTTGCTTAAAATGCTTGGAAGACTTAGGCACCGATAATGAACTTTCTAGGGAGAGAAAAGGCCTCTCAGAAGATAAAGAGTGGGACTATAGAATTACAAGACAAATTGCCTCCTCATTAACGAACACTAACTGATTCATTATATTACTACAGGACAGTAAATGAAATAGTTCAATCTACTCTTAGGTCACAGGTGAAATTATGGTTTATACTCCAAGAAAATACATGAGACAACTTCCTCACTTTGCAGAGAATCAGGCAGCTGAGCTTGAGAGCTTTTATTGAATTTCTCTGGCATATGAGCTTTTGTTTTTTCATATTTTCTTTTATGTAGGGCAGGGCTGTAATGTTACACGACTCCAGGAGGTGCTACTCACTTTGCAGTCTATATAAATGACTCCCTGGAGTTGTTCAGTGTATATACCCTATGTAGCTATACGTAGCATCTCTGGCAGACAGGGTCTATTTTTGTACCAAACTTATTGCAGTATTAATGAAGATGCAGTGATATAACTTTAGGAGCTTGGAGCACTACTTGTGGCAATAGCAATCATCTTTGCGTGCTCAGAAGGGGTAGGGGCAGACTTGAATAAATTGAAAAGCAAAAGTGATCTGAATATCAATGTTTCAAAAATATGTATACCCCACTATTGAAGTCTTGGCAAGATCAGTGGCCTTCAAATATTTTCCTTGAAATATCCCTAAGAGAATTTTATAAAACTATGTTCCCCCTCACATATTTATAAATTGACACTGAAAATTTTTCATCATTAGTTTAAATAGTTGCAAAAGCTGTAGTTACAGGCATATCATAAATATTAAATTTTAAAATAAAATATGAATTTTTTAAATACATGAAATGGAATATAAAGGCCACATTGATATGATATGCATCATTATCCATTTAAAAAATATGTGGAAAAGTTCATCTTTAACAGATGAATATTTTACATTTTTCATATTTCTTATTGAATTTGTATTTCCATTTCATTTCCCCCACAAAATTTTATCCTAACGTAACATATTTTATGCCTGAGATTCTTTCATAGATGACTCCATCATATTCTCTGGAACAAAAATATGTGTATAAGGTGGCTTTTAAAAAAATTTCCTGTAACAATAAGCCTTTAAGGATTAAAATATTATATTCCGTATTAAGTTATCACTACCATTAGCAGTACTAAATTATTTATTAGACCAACATACATATCATGCATATTTTGATACACAATATTAAATATTAAAGTGAACACTTATTGGAAATGCATTTCTTAATGAGATGGATGGACTTATTTTCAATTAATTCATGTGTCTATTAATTAATATTGTTTGTTGCTAGAATGAGTCTAAGATAAATATAATTTCTATTTTTAATTTCCATATTTATGGACAGAAACATTGAGAAAACTCATTCATATAAATAAATGGAAATTTTGTTATAGCAATGTCACATTTCTCTTTGGTAACCTTTTCATCTATATGTCAAAAATCTTATAGTGATGCATCACAAAAGTTCATTTTTAATTATATAAAAGATGAGAACTTTCTTGATAGTAAAAAAACTGGAAATAATCTAACCTACAAACATTTATTAACACATCATTAGGGTTGTGATTTCTATTGTTATGGTTTCTTTCTAATTTGGTTTTAAGATGTCTCTTTTGAGGCCATAAACCAAGATAGTCACTCTCTAGGAGAGTCCTGACTATGGGAAAAGTTAAATTTGGCTGTGTCAGGTGAGATACAATCAGGGAGTGAAACCAAGATGTTTGAAATACAATAAATGTATTACTCCCAGGCCTCATAGGAGTTGGCAGTGCCAACTGGGTGTGTGGGAGAGCTCATGGGAAGTCCAGAGGTAATGGGGAGCTCAACCAGTGGGTGGGGAATGAAGTGGAGGATGAACCTGTGAGACTATGCCTTTATTAAGGTCCATGGGTATTATCCTGTAGGCTTTGTTGCAGGGATTATTGATTGGCTAGCTTAATGAAAACACGTGCAAAGAGGGAGGCTTATTTACATAATTCAAGTATTGGCCATTAGGTTATCTCATGGTTAGCAGTTGTGTGATGTGCTGGGTTTTGGTTCAGTGAGATGAGGAACAACTGAAATATATCACAAACAACCACACAGAAGGAAAGTTTTAACTAGGTTAAATGTGATGGCATGCAACAGGATTTGAAATTACTTATGTCAGATCTAAAAATGGGTGCCAAGGCAGTAATTATATTTAAAAAATTATGATAGAGTCTACATTCTCAACACAGACATCAGTATTTTGAATTTTCTCTTGTTCAACTTCCTAGAGGATTGTACACTGAGGGAGCAATATACCATAATAGGATATGAGAATGATAAGAGTTGGGATTAATGACTATCTTTTGGAAAGTGGAAGAAAGACAATTGTGAAATAAGATACAGGGAAGAAGAAATTTCCCTTTCATCTGAGGCACATTCTCAGAGAGATCAACATCAGAAAAGAGTATACATTGAATATGTGATTCTGGTGGATAGAGGGCTCCAAATTTATTGTTTTTGCTTAAGGTTGCTTTGTCTATCTGGGGTCTTCTCTGGTTCCATACAAAGCATGACATTAATTTTTCTACATCTGTGAACAATGATGTTGCCATTTTAATAGGGATTGCATTGAATCTGTTGATCACTTTGGATAGTATAGACATTTTAACAATATTGATTGTGCCAATCCATGATCATGGTATGTTTTTCCATTTGTTTACATCCTCTGCCAATATCCTTCCTTAGTGTTTTGTAGTTCTCCCTGTAGAGGTCTCTCACCTACTTAGTTAAATATATTCTTCAATGTTTTATTTTCTTTGGTGCTATTGTGAAAGATATTGTATCTTTGATTTGATTCTTGGCTTGACAGTTACTGGTGTATATGAAAGCCACTGATTTGTGTGCATTGATTTTGTAACCTGAGACTTTGCTGAATTCCTTTATCAATTCTAGGAGTCTTTTGGTTGAATCTTTGGGGTTTTCTAGATATAATATCACATCTCAGCAAAGAGTGATAGTTTGGCCTCTTCTGTCCCCTTGGGATAGCCTTGATTTCTTTCTCTTGTCTGATTGCTCTGACAAGGACTTCCAGCACTATGTTGAATAGAAGTGGAGATAGTGGAAAACCTTGTCTGGTTCCAATTGAAAACAGGAATGCTTTCAATTTTTCCCTGTTCAGTATGATGTTGGCTATGGGCATGTCATATACGGTTTTAATAATTTTGAGGTATGTCCCATCAATGTCTATTTTAAGAGTTATTATCATAAAACTGTGCTGAATTTTGTCAATGCCTTTTCTGCATCTATTGAGAGGATCATATGGTCTTTGTTTTTGATTTTATTTATATGGTGAATTATATTTATAGATTTGCATATGCTGAACCATTCTTGCATCTCTGGGATGAAGCTGACATATCACATTGAATTATTTTTTTGAGGTGCAGTTGAATTTAGTTTTCACAGTATAAGACTATAGTAACCAACACAGCGTGGTACTGGCACAGAAACAGACACATAGACCAATGGAATAGGACTGAGAATCCAGATATAAAACCATCTTCATATTGTCATCTAATTTTTGATAAAGTAGAAAAAAATATACACTGGGGAAAAGAAACCCTATTCAATAAATTCTGCTGGGAAAATTGGATAGCCATATGCAGAAGACTGAAACAGGATACACATCTCTCACCTGTCACAAAAATCAATTCATGATGTATAACAGACTTAAACATAAGGCATGAAATCATAAGAATTTTAATAGAAAATGTCAGTGAAACTCTTATAGACATTGGCCTAAGCAAAAATTCATGAAGAAGATCACAAAAGCAATCATAGCAACAATAAAAATAAACAAACAGGACCTGATCAAGTTAAAAAGCTTCTGCACAGCCAAGGAAACTATCATTAAAACAAACAAACAGCCTACAAAATGGGAGAAAATATTTTCATACTATACATCTGATAAAGGGCTGATAACTAGAATCTGTACAGAGCTCTGGAAAATTAACAAGAAAAAAAATCAAACGATCCCATTAAAAAGTGGGCAAAGGACATGAACAGAAATTTTTCAAAAGAAGACAGACTAAA
>CAUYSK010062999.1:0-27509 GCA_963575035.1 Avahi laniger
GTGGCTGAGCAGGGCCTTCTGAGGAGGTGTCCTTGGGCAGGGCCTGGAGGAGGAGGGAGAGCCAGCCTGTGCAGAGGTGGAGGGAGCACTGAGGCCTGTGGGGAGGGCAAAGGTAGGGGTTGCAGTGGGGACAGGCCATGCACCACAGAGTGAAGGACAGAGGCAGAGGGAGCCAGGAGGAGCCCCATGGAGATGCGTGTTAGGAACGCATGGCGGGAGGCCAGGCTGTGCAGAGCCTTGCAGTCTAGAGTCGGGTGCTCAGGGTCTGTGTTGAGTGCTTAGTTGAGGACGAGTTTTCGGGAGGGACATGATATGACCCATGTACCGACATGATCACTCTGGCTATCGGGTAGAGAGTATGGGCTAGATGGGGGTAGGATTGGGAAACATGGAGATGTCATAGTAGCTTAGCGATCATGGCCCTAGACTAGAGGAGTGGAGAGAAATATTGATGTTTAGTGCCCAGGGTGTACAGGAGCCAGCACAGAAGTTGGAAAAGCAGATTGTGCCCAATTCTTCCTCAGTGTTCAGTGACCTCATGTTGATAGCTTGAAATCAGCCATGTCAGAATTAATTTACACCATACAATATTCTGCAAACACTACAAACCAGGGCTTCTCTACCCTACCACCCCCCACACACCTATGGACAGCTGGTTGTTACAGATGTCCCAGCACATCCTTAACTGAGTTGGCAAATGCTGTTTGGAGAGAGCTCAGGAGTTCAGATTAAATACACACAGCAGGTTGAGTTTTAAATGTCTCTTGGACATGCAAGTGGAGATACCATGTACGTGTTTGAATTTGAGTCTGGAAGAATGAAATCGGACCCTTATCTCTTGACATATACAAAAATCAACTTAACCTTGATTAAAGACTTAAACATAAGACCTGAAACTGTAAAACCGTTAAAACATAGAGAAAAAGCTTCTTAACACTGGTGTGGGCAATAATTTTTTGTATATGACTCAAAAAGCACAGAAGACAACAGCAAGTAAGTTGTGGAGATCTACTGCACAACATGCTGAATACAGTTAATAATAATGTACTGGAAACTTGAAAATTGGTAAGAGATTAGATCTTAAATGTTGTTACCACAAAAAAAGATAAGTATGTGAGGTAATAAGTTAATAAGATTAATTTAATGATTTCACAATGTATACAAATATCGTCAAAACTTCCTGTTATACACAGTAAAAATATACAATTTTTATTTGTCGATTATACCTAATAAAACTGGAGGAAAAATAAAAATAATAAAAAATAAAAATAGTAAAAAAAGCAATCAACAAACAAAAACAAAGGAGAAAAGTCATACAATCATCCTAATCAATGCAGAAAACACATGTGATGAAAGGCAATAACTATTCATGAGGACAAAATTAAAAGTATTTAAGAAGCAAATCTACCAGAAATCTACAGCACACATTATTTCTAGTGGTTAAAAATTAGATGTCTTCATTGAAAGATCAAGATAAGAATGCCTGTTATTACCCTTCTATTCAACACTACATTACAAGAATTCCTAGTTTGCACCCTAAGATAAATTATTTGACTAAACTAAAAGCTCAAAGTAGTCTATAGGCAAATCAAGAATTTAACAAGGTGGCTAGAATAAAATCAACATATAAAAATTAACTGTATTTCTGTATAACAGCACCAAAGAGACTTAGGAAATGTAATTTTTAAGATAACATTAGCAAAATTATATAAAGAATATATACAGATATATATGTAAAAATATATATCATATATATGGAATATATATGGAGTATATATATATATATGAAGTGAGTATATTTAAATATACATAATGAATGTAACTAAACATATATAAAACCAGTATGCAGATAAGTATAAAATCTTACCGAAAGACATCAGAGAAGACTTAAAAGGAGGGCTACACTGTAGATAGGAAGACTCAGTGTCCATCCCCCTTCCCAAATTTAATATATAAATTTAACAAAATTACAATCAACATCCCAACAGGGTTTTTTCATGGAACTTGACAAGCTGATCTAAAACGTATATGGAAATGTAAATTTCCAAAACTAGCCAAGACAAACATGAAGAAGAACAAATTAGGGGGACCTACCTTACTATTTTCAAGACTTATTATTAACCTTTAATAATAAAGACAATGTGATATAGATGCAGAGGTACACAAATTAAACAATGAAATAGAACAGCAGAGCCCAGAGAGTCCTGTGTGTATGTGGAATTTGATGCATTTCAGAAGTATCATTGCAGATCGCTGGAGAAAGAACAGATTGCGTAGTATATGGCACTGGGACAGTCGGCAATCTATGTGAAAAATAATGCAATTGCTTTCTTACCCCGTATTTAAAAAAGCCAATTTCACATGGATTAAGTACTTAAATGTGAAAGGAAAAAATATGACTTTAGAGGATATTATAGGAGAATTTATTTAAGATTTCAAAGTGAAAAATATTTCTTAAAGCGGACATAAAAAGTGCTAAACATAACAGAAAAGGTCACTGTAATAGTATTGGTAATATTCTCATTTTTAAGTTTGCTGGTAAGTTAATACATTTCCCTTCGATTAAGTTTCATCTTATATATATGGTCCATATATTTTTGTATGGACCAAATGTAACATATTTGACTACAAAAAGAAAGGCATATAAATTATGGCACAGAAAAAGGTCAGTGCCCTTTAATAATCATGGAAGAAATAAGCCCAACTTCAAGCAGAATTCTACTCTTACTAGTGAACCTGTAATCTAAAGAAATTATAAAAGCAGAGCTGATATTAAGGAAATTTTAAAAACCAAAATCCTGGCAAGCTGCTACTTTTAAGGAATATTTGTTTCATCCAATGAATGTAAAGATGATTCAACATTTGAAAACATATTCTTATAATTCACCATTTTAATAGGTAAAAGAAGAAAAAACCATATGATTATTTCACTAGATACCAAAAATGCATTTGACAAAATTCAACATTCATTC
Source organism: Avahi laniger (assembly GCA_963575035.1). Taxonomy (NCBI): domain Eukaryota; kingdom Metazoa; phylum Chordata; class Mammalia; order Primates; family Indriidae; genus Avahi; species Avahi laniger. Next base: position 2,973 of record CAUYSK010062999.1, read on the forward strand.
CTGAATTTTAAAAATAATGGTAACAAAGAGTAGGATACAAGATTAATATACAAAAGTCAATAGCTTTCCTAAATGCCAACAATTAGAATTTGAAATTTAAAACCATTATCGCCAGGCGCGATGGCTCACGCCTGTAATCCTAGCACTCTGGGAGGCCGAGGCGAGCGGATCATTCTGAGCTCAGGAGTTTGAGACCAGCCTGAGCAAGAGCGAGACCCCGTCTCTACCAAAAAATAGAAAGAAATTAATTAGACAGCTAAAAATATATAGAAAAAATTAGCTGGGCATGGTGGCACATGCCTGTAGTCCCAGCTACTCGGGAGGCTGAGACAGAAGGATCGCTTGAGCCCAGGAGTTTGAGGTTGCTGTGAGCTAGGCTGATGCCACGGCATTCACCCTAGGCAAGCGAGTGAGACTCTGTCTCAAAAAAAAAAAAAAAAAAAAAGAAAAAACCATTATCATTTGTAACAGTACCAAAATAATGAAACATGTATAAATCAAACAAAATATATACAGCATCTATATGTAGAAAATTACAAGATCTATATAAATGGAGAGATATTCCATGTTCACAAGTTGGAAGATTCAATATTAAGATATCATTCCTTCCCAGGATGATCTACAGATTCAAAGCAAACCCAATCAAAATCTCAGCAAGCTATTTTATAGATCTTGACAAACTGAGTATAAAGTTTACAGGGAAAGATGAAGGACCCTGAATAGTCAATTCAATAGTGAAAAATAAGAATAAAGTTGGAGTACTCGTACTACCCAATTTCAAGACATCATATAAAGCTGCAGTCCCCAAACCCCAGGCCATGGACCAGTACTGGTTAGGAACCAGGTCACACAGCGGGAGGTGAGCGAGAGAAGCTACATTTGTATTTACAGCAGCTCCCCATCGCTGGCTCGCATCACCATGTAAGCTTTGGCTCTTGTCAGATCAGTGGCGCATTAGATTCTCGTTGAAGCGCAAACCCTACTGTAAACTGAGCATGCGAGGAATCTAGATTGCTCACTCCTTGTAAGACTCTAATGTCTGATGATCTGAAGTGGAGCTGAGGCAGTGATGCTAGCACTGGGAAGTGGCTGCATATACAGATTATCATTAGCAGAGAGGTTTGACTGCACAATAAATGCAATGCACTTGAATCATCCCGAAACCATCCCACACCCCAGTCTATAGAAAAACTGTCTTCATGAAACTGGTCCCTGGTGCCAAAAATGTTGGGGACCACTGATATAAAGGTACAGTAATCAAGACAGTGTGATAAAGAACAGACACGTTGATCAATGAAACAGAGTAGAGAGCTGATAAATAGACCCACGCATATACAGTCCCCCTATATATGCATATACAATTGGTATTTTTGGTATTGGTATTTTTTCATTGGTATTTAATTGGTATTTTTCAATTGTTATTTTTTTTTTGAGCCAGGGTCTTATTTTGTTGCCCACACTAGTGTGCAGTGGTGTCATCGTAGCTCACTGCAGCCTTGAATGTCAATTGGTTTTTCACAAAGGAACAAAGGCAATTCAATGTAGAAAGCATAATCTTTATAACAAATGGTATTGGATCAAGTGGATGTCCATATGAAAAAAAAATGAACCTAGACACAGACTTTATACTTCTCACAAAAAATTAACTTAAAATGGATTATAGACCTAAATGTAAAATGAAAAACTATAAAACTTCTATAAGAAAATGCAGGAGGCCAGGCGTGGTGACTCTGGCCTGTAATCCTAGCACTCTGGGAGGCCAAGGCAGGAGGATCACTTGAAGTTAGGAGTTCAAGACCAGCCTAAGCAAGAGCAAGACCCTGTCTCTACTAAAAATAGAAAAAATTAGCTGGGCATGGTGGCACACACCTGTAGTCCCAGCTACTCGGGAGGCTGAGGCAGGAGGATTGCTTGAGCCCAGGAGTTTGAGGTTGCTATGAGCTAGGCTGATACCATGGCACTCTAGCCTGGGCAACAGAGCAAGACTCTGTCTCAAAAAAAAAGAAAGAAAAAAAATGCAGCAGAAAATCTAGATGAGATTACATTTGGAAGTAAGCTTTTAAATTCAATACCAAAAGCATGATCTATGAAAGAGAAACTTAATTAAGCTGAACTTCACTACTACTCCTCTGTGGTAGACACTGTTATAAGAATAAAAAGACAAGCCTTTGGGAGAAAATATTTGCAAAATCCACGTCTGTAAAGGACTTGTATTCAAAATATGCAAAGAAGTCTTACAATTCAACAATAAGTGAACAAATAACCCAATTTTAAAATGGGCAAAAGACTTGAACAGATACCTCATCAAAGGAGAAACACAGATGGCAATAAGCATATGAAAAGATGCTCAACATCATTTGTCATTAGGGAACTGCAAATTAAAACAAGGAGCTAGCAATACACACCTATTAGAATAGCTAAAATTCAAAAACTAACAATACCGGTTGCTGGCGAGGATGCAGATCAACAGAAACTGTCTTTCATTGCTAATGGGAAGCGAAATGGCACAGCCACTTTGGAAGACAATTTGACAATTCCTTATAAAGCTGAACATCATCTTACCATATGATCCAGCAATTGTGTTCCTCGGTATTTACCTAATTTGAAAAATTATGTCCACACAAAAACCTGCGTGCAAATGTTTAGAACAGCATTACTAGAAGTAACAAAGATGTCCCTCAGAAGGGTGGGAACATCCATGCAATGAGCTATTATTCAGAGATAAGAAGAAATGAGTTATCAAGCCATGGAGAGACAAGGAGGAATCCTGAATGCATATTGCTAAATCAAAAGGCCAGTCTAAAAAAGGCTGTATGTTACATGATTCAAACTATACAACATTCTGGAAAAGGCAAAACTAAAGAGACAGTTAAGAGATCAGTGGTTAACAGGGAAGGGGAGGGAGGAATGAACAGGTGAAGTACAGAGATTTTAGGGCTGTGAAACTATCCTGTATGATAATGCAATTATGGATATGTAACATTATGGATCTACCAAAACCCATTGAACTTGCACCCAAATGTTTATGGCAGCACAATTCACTATTGCAAGGATGTGGAAACAACCCAAATGTCCTTCATGAGCAGATTATTAAAATTTGGTATATGCATACAATGGAATATTACTCAATTATAAGAAATGACAGTGATCTAGCACTTCTTATATTTTCCTGGATTGAACTTGAGCCCATCATCCGAAGTGAGGTATCACAAGATCGGAAGAACGGGTTCCACTTGTACTCACTATCAAACTGGTATTAACTGTTGAACACTAGGGTGCTCACATGGCAGTAATACTCTCCAGGGATTAGGGGGATGGGCGGAGGGTAAACCGCAACTAAAGGACACAGGGAGCATTGTAGAGGGGAAGGGCATCCCTCTAACCCTCACTAGGGTGAGGCAAAGAAATAAAATGTAACCATAATGTTTGTACTCTCATAATATCCTGAAATAAAAAAAAAAACCATTGAACTTTGGAGTACAAAAAGTGAACTTTAAACTGGGTGTGGTGGCTCGTGCCTGTAATCCTAGCACTCTGGGGGGCCGAGGCAGGAGGATTGCTTGGGACTAGGAGTTCGAGACCAGCCTGAGCAATAGCAAGACCCCATCTCTATAAAACAAACATAGAGAAATTAGTTGGGTGTAGTGGCCCATGTGCCTGCAGTCCCAGCTACTCAGGAGGCTGAGGGAGGAAAATCGCTTGAGCCCAGGAATTTGAGGTTTTAGTCAACTAGGATGATGCCACCACACTCTAGCCTGGGCAATAGTGAAGCTCTCACAAAAAAAAAAAAATTAAAAAGTTAACTTTAATGTATAAAAACAATTTTTTAAAATATCATTTAGAAGGCCAGGGGAATACCAGAATAGAATGCAGAATGTGACAAAACAATCAACTTTATTACAAATTTATGAAACCACCTTACTGAAGGGAAAGGGGAAAAGGTGCTGACCTAAGTAACTTTGGAAATGAGTTTGTAAAACTAATGACAAAAAACAAACAAAAAATCTACATAATCCCTGTGCTCTATTTGATACAGTTGTTTCCCTTGGGGGAATGTGTTAACAATTCTGAAACCACTTTATATGTATACTGGAATTAAACAATTCAAGTAAGTGGATAGCAGATGGTGGGAGTCAGGTTTCTCAGTTGGAGTGGGAGTTAGGTAAGCAAGGGGAAGAGGTTAGAATGATCTATGTGGTAATGGATTGAATATCAGCATGAACTCACATTTCACTTAACAGAAATACAGATGTTACATACAGAAATATTTACACTTATGTATAAATGCACAAGTTAGTACATACACATATATTTCTTTGGTCTGTCTGCTAGAAGGGTCTAGAGGCAATGAAACTCGAGTAGCAATGAGCAAACCTAGTGGCCAGATACTGGTTTATAATACTATTCTTTAACAAAAGGAACCAGGTTCTTTGGAGAAATGGCTGATTCTAGGACTCGGGAAGGAAATGTACAACATGAGCCTGGAACATCTTTGTAGTGCCAGAAAATAAAGAAATGCTCAAAAAAAAAAAAAACTGCAACGATGGGAGTATGTAAAACACACAGGAGCCCCCTGAAAGAGCTATCAATGTCTGAAACTGGAATAATTTCAACTAAATATAGCATTAAATGATTACTCAAAGTATAAAATAAATATCCATGAGTCCAAACTCATACAAATAAACGATTAAATAAATTAATAAGTGGGGGAGAAGATACATATCTCCCACGCAGAATTCCAAATAATTTTTGTAGATACTCTGTCCTCAAGGAGATTGAACTTGACTCCTCACTCCGTAAGTCAGCTGCACATAGCGAATTCCTTCCAAAGAGTACAGTATGGAAAAGGGGGAAAAAAGAGTAACTTTACAGTGGAGAAACCTGACGATCTACTTCAGCCAGATGATTAACATCCACTGTGATAATAAATGTGTCCTTGATATGATGTGAATAGCACTTTACCTCAGTGGTCTTCCTCCTGAAACACACACAACCCTAATCTGATAATGGGAAAAACACTGCACAAATCCCAGTAGAGAAACATTCTACAAAATATCTGACCAGTACTCCTGAAAACTGTCAAGATCAACAAAAACAAGAAAAGTCTAAGAAATTGTCACAGCCAAGAGAAGGCAAGACATGATGACTAAGGCATCCTGGATGGAATCCTGGAACACAAAAAGGACAGTAGGTAAAACCCAAGGAAATCTGAATAAAGTATTGACTTCAGTTAATAATACTGTATTAATACTGGTTCATTGATTATATCAAAAGTCTTAGGGTAACATGTTAATAATAGTGGAAACTGAGCATGGGGCATGTAGGAACTCTGTACTATCCATCCCCCAATTTTTCTATAAATCGGAAACAGTTCTAAAAAATAAAATTTAGAAAATACCATTAGAAAAAAAAGGATGGAAGGACTGTTGAAAAGAGACTAGAGAGACACACTAATCAATGTAATTTGTGAACCTTGAGGGAGCAGCTATAAAAGCTATTTGGGGGACACATGGAGATATTTAAATATGAAATCATATTGCATGGCTGATCCTTTTTTTACTTGTGAGGATAGAATCGTGGTTAAATGGGAGAATTTCCTCACTCTTGTAGGAGAGGTATGATGACATATTTAGGGATATGATGATGATGTCATGAAGTGCAATGATGAAGTCTGCAACTTACCTCAAATGATTCAGGAGGGCAAAAAGGCACATTTGGAGAAAGCAAAAGCAACAATGGCAAAATGTTGGGAATGATGAACCTAATAGAAAGGAATACTGATGTTCATCATGCCATTCTTTCACATGGATAGAACATCAGCATGAACTCATGTTTCACTTAATAGAAATACAGATGTTACATACAGAAATATTTACACTTACATATAAATGCACAAGTTAGTATGTACACACATATTTCTTTGCTCTGTCTGCTAAAACGGTCTAGAGGCAATGAAATTTGAAATTTTTCAAAATAAAGTTTCAGAGAAAATATCAAAATGATTTTAGATTTGTACAAAAATGATACTAAAGTGCATCTCGAAAAATAAACATGCAAGAAAAAAAATCCTGAAAAAGAATGAGGTATGGACTAGCAATGCCAAATATGAAAATGTATAACAACTTAAAATAATTAAAATGCTAGAATTTTTCCAATAGCCTACAGAGCCCACAAATAGTCTGAATATATATGTGGAAATTCAATCTATGCGTGAGGATGGTATTTCCAATCAGTGTGGAAAAATGGTCAATAAAAGGGATAAACAGATGGCTATTTGAGGGAGAAAGATGTTGAGTCCTTACCTCATTCCTACTACCTAAACAAACTCTAAATGAATAAAAGATTTAAAGGTTTAAAAAAAAACCTTAAAAGCACTGGAAAAATACATTAAATTTATTCTTAAACGTAAAGGTCTTTCTAAGAAAGGCAAAACCCCAGAAGACATAAAGACTGATAAGTTTAACTACATAAATCAATCTCAGGAAAATATTCAACGTATGACAATGGACCAATTTTCTTAGCTTACAAAAAGCTCACACAAATCAATAAAAACCAAATCATCTAATAGAAAACAGAACATGACCACACAGTTTACAGAAAATATCAGTAACCAATAAACTTGAAAATGTGTTCCATTTCCTTCATTAAAATGCATTAGACCTTCATTAAATCACAAGATACCATTTATTCACTTTCAGATGATCAAACTTCAAAAGCTTAGTACCTAGTATTGGCATGGGTCTGGTAAATAATCATTCATATGTTAAAGTATACTGGGCAAAGATTTCTAGAGCACAATGGTAGAAACTACTGATCTGAAAATGAAAAATACCCATTGATCCAGCAATACTACTGCTAGGAATTAACCTCGTAGATACAATCTCATTATGTATACAAATATGTTCACTGGAATATGATTTAGTAAAATATTAGAAACCTGAAAGCCTATCAATGTCTGAATATTTATAACACATTCATACATTAGAACACCAGTCATCAAAAGGAATGAGGCATTTCTATATATAATGATACAGAAAGATCTTATAAAACAGGCAGCAGAAAAAAAGGTACAGAAGAATGCATATAATCTGATTTCATTTATGTAAAATTCTTTTAAAGTATACATTTCCTGGCAAATAAAAATGTGTTTCCTATAAGAACCTATACGTGAAGCTGGTTACCTTTGGAGAGAAGCATTAGGGTAGGAGGTAAGGAGCAAGTTTTACTTTTATGCCTTTCTGTACCATCTGATCTTTTTGCCATGTGCATATATTATATTTCTTCTCCCCCACTTTTTAAGAACACTTGATTAGCAGATTTTGAGATATTCCTAGGTAGATTTTAATATTGGTGGTATTATTTTTCAAAATACTGCAGTTAAGCGCCAAGCTTTGCAAACTAGAACTTCCCCTGGATTTTCATTAAACTTTAGATTTGCCTCCTGATGAGTTAATACTGATTTCCTGTTAAGCATAAAGTGACATTTTGTAATGACAGTTTGGCTCTATAACATATTTGTGATGGGATGATTAGATACTGCTGCTCAAGAACCAATTCTTACACCCAAAAGGGCATTTGATGATTATAAATATAAATGAAATTATACATTCTGATTATAAAAACATAAAATTACAATAAGATTTTAGATGTACAATTATTAATATAAAGTATTCATTGAATTTAGAAAAACAGCATCACGGTGGAAAAACACGGTCATAAAATTAGCTCTTACATTTTTCCAGGAATAGAGATGCAGAAGAAATGAGGTTAAAAGTCCCAAAAACAAACAAACAAAAAAAGAAACACTACCAAAAACAGGGTGAGACAATCATTTATTTATTGGACAGGGCAAGGTCATTTAGAGAGGAAACATATCCAAAAAAATGTGTTTAGCTTGGTGTTACAGGCATTGATGCTCACAACAAACAACACTACTCAATACATCATGGAAACAGGCCACGTACAACCAGGAAGATGTTGTCATGCCATTCAGAAATAAGCCACAATGATTAGGAAACAATCATTAGGGAGTTACAGAGCATAATAGTCTCCAATTCACCGATCTGCATGTTCTGCAGCTGTGCCATTAGCCCATAGTATTTGGCTGGTTCCTTGGTTAAAAGTGAGTCTTCCTGTATTTGAGAGAGCTCTGATTGGTACACACTTCTAAATGTCACTGAAATCATGTCAACTGCTGGGTTAACTAGTTCAAATCACTATATATTTTGAACTACCCTAGGCAGTAACGGACTTTCATAGTACTGCAAATAAAATTCTGTACTTAGTACATTTAGCAGTGTTACAATGCACCCAAATCACTTTTAGTCCTATGGTACATACTTAAAAAAGATAGCAGAAATTCACTGGAGTCAATTAAAAAGAAATTTGTGGAGCTCACCTGGTATACAAGCTGCTAACAAAGGTAGACACACTTGACAACTACTATGTTAATTACCTGCCAAATTATTTGGCATCATTTTTAACAGGATTTTCTTTCCTGACCAGGCAGGCAAAGATTCCATTAACCATTCTAAAGATTGGCCATTTTTGTTTGTTTGCTTTTTAGAGACGGAGTCTCACTATGTTGCCCAGGCTGCTCTTGAGCTCCCGGCCTTAAGCAACTCTCCTACCTCAACCTCCTAAAGAGCTGGGAGGATAGGTGCAAGCCACTGTCTCTGGCTTAACCAAAATATTATAATATATTATGAATGCTTGGCTACAAGGAAAAATTATTCAGCATAAGATTAACTGAGAAACCTGTTAGGTATCTGGCTCTCCCTCCTTAAATCTATTGATTTTACCAACCACTCCCTTTCATAGCAATAAGCGTCCTCAAGATGAGAAGAATTTCTCACTCCACACAGAAAACCTATTTGGGAAGCAAGTCACAAAAGACCAGATAGTATAGAATCCTGTTTCTATGAAGTGATCACAATAGGCAAACCTACAAAGACAGAAGTAGATTAGTGGTTGCCGGGGGCTGGAGGGCATTGGGAGGAAAGAAGAGGTGACTGCTAAGGGGTATGGAGCTGCTTCTTGGGGTAATGATCTAAAATTGAATGTGGTCATAGTTGCACAACTTTGTGAATATTCTAAAAAACCACTGAATTGTACCCTTTAATTGGGTGAATTACAGCTCAATAGCATTGTTATAAATACACATTAGGAAAGGAAGACAACCCCAAAAAAGAAAACAAGAGGCTCTTCCAAAATCAAGTCATACCTGAGGAAATGGTAGACAAGCATGACAGGAGTTTGTTTCTCCCACACTATTTTAATTATCATCACTTTAATCCATGATTTCTTATTTTTAACTCACTTCTAGATCAGTTTAGGTTATCAGCAGATTTCTAACTTTGTCCTCATTAGAGAGCAGAGTCAGTATTCCACAGACAGACTGGGTTGGTAAAACAAAACAAAACTAAACAACAATAAAAATCCAATGACAAAATAATCTTGTGCTTTGGGGCTATGTGTCACCAGGCAGAATAGAAGAGCTGAGGTTTCTTTCTAATAGGAAAAAATGCCATCAAGTATAAGGGCATCTTATGACTCTTTTGTGCCTAAAGCACATTTCCTTTTCAAACCTGCATACAATTATTCCCTTTACACCTATATAATTCAACAAAAGCAATGTTTTTATACCTGAACAACTCAACAAAAGCAATGTTCTCTACAAGGAAATGTTGAGCTTCCCGCAGCTTTCTAGCTCAAAGAGCTAGCCACATTTCCCTGAAAGTAAAATTATTGTTTCAAAAAAAATTCAACTCTGGATCCTCATCCTCACCTTCACTTCAGCACCATACAGTGAAGATGGAACACTCTAAGCCTGCTATAAATCAGAAGCTACAAAACAATTTCTTAAATGACCTCAATTTTCTAAAACATTAAATATATCAGTTCCAAATATTTAGAACATATTTGGCCCAATTCCTTGAAGTCTTCCTTTAGATTAATGAAAAGTTTCCTTATTTTCACTAATTCACTAGTTCAGTATGAAATAAACCAACAGAGACTTTGAATAAATTAAACTGGCTAATGACAAGTAATCAGTTTTCCTCAGTGATTATCATTCTTTTACATAGGCAGGATAATGAAATCACAAATGGTCTTTTGGTCTATCTCCAACTACTTTTACACTACATGATCAATTAGGGAAAATTTTTACAGATAAATGAAGAAGTAGCTTTACAGCAAGTTGAGCTAGTTAAATATACTTGTTAGGACAAAGAATTTCTGACACAAAATTACCCACTGCACACAGAATCTCAGAAGTGATGAAACAAGACAGCTGATGTTAGAAGTTATATAGGAGTGGGGTCGGGTGAGAAGTCATGGATAAATTAAAAGCTGGCAAGTATCTACCAAAGCAGAGCCACATTTTAGGGGACACAAGAAAAATCGATAAGTCACCATTTTGGTCTCATTAGGGAAGTCCATATGTTGAGAAGTGAAGACCATTTTGCTATACATGCTGCAAAATGCAGTAGTCACACAGTATTTCCAAAAGGATTCTAAAAACTGTAGTGCAAAAGAAAAGAAATCTACGAAAATAAATAATCACAAAAACCACCAACATTTTCCAAGGAAATGTGTTCAAAACAGTGGCTTTTACAAAGGACATAAATTTGTTTCAAATGAAAAAAATTTCTCTATATGAAATACCAAAGACTCATTCCACAGATAATTTATACTGCATTAATGATTTGATTAACAGTGTATAAACAAGGGCCATAGTTTTTTTTTTTTAATTAGGTCTGAAAGATCAGTATAAATACTGATGGGGGAGTATTTTATACCCCAAACTCCAATATTCCAGCTCTATGTTCTGTCCTGTTATTATAATTTGTAAAAATCTTAACGACGCAGTGATTCGAGTTTTCGTAACTTCAATGATGTGTTAGAGGACAATGCATCTTGGTTTGAAGAATTTGTTGAATCTGAAGGCCGGAACAGTACTCGACCACGATGATTAAATACATAAAAGGATGGGTGATTCCTTAATGTATCAAATGTCCTTAGAAGAAAAAAAGCATCAATTTTAGATAAACCTTTATAAAAGCCTATTTGAAAATAAGCAGGCTTCTAATTATGAATTTGCTATGTTATATTTTTAACAAGTATAAATCTATGAAATCAGATCACAAATGATAAACATACTATATCTTGGTTTTTTTTCCCTATATGAAGAAAATAAGAAACCTGGAAAAGCAGCATAAAGCCCTCAAATTTCTTTTTTATTCAGCCATTCCTTCCAGGATGCCTATGAATAACAACACAAATGCTAGCTCAACTTTAATCACCTCTGTAAATTGAACAGTAGCCCATGCCAAAACAGTCTTTTAAAAACCTAGCACATAGATTACACCTTTGATTACTCTCATTTGGCCCTCACTATTTGAGTCATATGATCATTTCACAGATCTGTTTTCCAAGAATCTTTCAAGTACAATGAAAAATTCCTTTTGGCTCTCTGTACCTGCTTTTGTCCAAACTCACGTATTTTGCTACCACATATTTAATATCATTCTGTTTTACTTCTTTCTTTCCTAGCCTCTTGCCAGTGATTCTTGATAGACTCCTTGTAAAAACAGTGGTGATAGTGGAGTATCCCTTCCTCCTTTCCAGTGAGATATATATAGTCTAAAAAAGTTCAAACACCTCAGTGCATGGCCTTTAGTGTCTGTTAGTTTTTAAATATTGTTTTTCTGGAAAGAATAAGAGAACTTTTCTTTTGATAAAAACTCAAATCTCAAAGTCAGCCTACCTAAACATCCAAGCATACTCTCATACAAAACAGGAGGCCCGATATGTGACTATTTAAAATGTAAATATCAAACTAAAAGTAAAAGGGGAAGATGAGTTTCCTCTAACACATAAATGTTACTGTGACTCTTTCTAAGAAAATATTGTAAAGGGATATCACTTTTGGGATCAGGAAGTTAGGTAAAGTCCAGAGATGGAATGGAACAAAGCTAAAGGGTGATTTTAAGAAAGTAAAAATACGGAAAAGAAAAGCAAACAAAGACACATGAAAATAGCTTAGAAAAAGTACAGGATTCAAAGTAAAAGGAAAGCAGAATAACAAATATACTTTGAATCCAGGGGTAGAAAAGGGCCTGAGAGCAGAGCATACATCACAGACTAGGCTCAAGTAAAAGAGGAAACAGAAAACCCCTTATTCTTCCAAAGACTAAGGTGGGACAAGAGGATAAAAAGAGGGAGACAGGTAGTAGAGAGAGGGAGGGAAAGAGGAAAGGGAGAGGGGAAGGAGGAAATGGGGAGCTTGGTTAAAATTTCTGAGGGATTATCTTTCTATATTATCTATTTCCATCCATCTGTCCATCTATCCAGCCAACCAACTAGCAGGTACCATAACATCATACTCTAATGCCAACAATCTGCCATTCAACTTCCATTTTTCCAATCAAATACCACCTCAATGTTTCTACCTCATTATTCATACAGACTACATAATCAAAATGTAAAAATGAAACCAACTTTTATGTACCAGAAAACATACATTTTAAATTATATGAACAAAGCAAACCCCTATGACATTCGAGGACTATGAAAAGGGAAAGACTTACTTATTTTTTAGTTCTGAAGTGGCATCCATATCTTTAAACTCCCCTGCAATATGAACTATACCGTAACAGGTAACTGCAAAGGCCAGAAGTGTCTGGAGAACTATCTGTGAGTATAAAGATGAAATTACTAAATAACACACAAATGTTATCATAAACATTTACAATCTTCTTTCAACCTCTTTAGAGCCTCTATCAGGTAGTCCTCTCAGGGCCACCCATAGAGGAGTCAATTCTCACTTAAAATTATATGAACTCAGACACAATAAAATCTTCTATAAATTCTGTGGCTTGGCTGCAAAAATATTTCTGATGCTTCAATAAATGAACTTAGTGACTTGCTCAAACAAGTAAAATCACTGAGTACTGAATGGTACTGAGCCACTCAGAACTCAAATATCAAATATTACGTGCTTCCAAGAGCAATTAAGAATTTTTATGGTATTATTGTTAGATATCATACATAGAGTACACAAAGTCCATGTGTACCGTGTAAATAAAATAAAAAGACCACTTTCCCACCACACAGCTTAAGAAATAAAACATTCCTAGTACCTTTTAAGTCCCACCTGCCCCTCTGATTATATCTTTTACTTTCCATCTCAAAGTTAATCATTGTCCCAAATTGTGTATTAATCCTGCTATGTATGAATCTCTAAAAAATGTATTACTTTTGCCCATTTTAACCATGTTTAAATGGGCTCAAATGTCTTTTGTCTAGTTTTCCTTGCTCAACATTATGATTGTGAGATCCATGCCTGCTACAGTAGGTAGTTGTAGTCCATTCTTTTTCATTGTTTTGTATTTCATTATTTTGAAACTACAATATGTCCAATCCACCTTTGCTGAATATGTGGGCTGTTTCCTGTTTGTTGCTTTTATAATATCAACCTGAATATTCTTGTGTATGTCTCCCAGCACACGCAAGTGGAAACACTGAGCGTAGATAGAGTATGCGCATGTTCAACTTTATCAGGTTATCTCAAACTGCTTTCCAAAGAGGTTAAGCAAGGAAAAATGTTGAATATTTGATATTAAGCAATATGGAATTACAGGCATATTTTCTTATGCTTTTCTGTATTTTTCAAATTTTCCAACTTGTAAACAGAAGTTGTTTAAAACAGATATAAATGAGCATGTATGTATGTGTATATCCACCACAAAGCAAAGGTGGTAGGAGTTAATAACCTCAACAACCAAATCCTTAATTATAGATAACTAAAGTCAAAAGTAGCCACAAGCTATTATTCTATCTAAATTAAAACCTAATGTCGTATGTAATACCAGTTTACATTCCCATGACCAGTGTACCAGGAAGACTTAGTTCATACAATGCAATCTTAGGCACTTTTAACAAGAATGTAGTTGTTATGAAAATATGTTCAAGATAAATTGTTATTTAAAAAGCTAATTATAAAACTATATCTATATACACATGCATTAACAACTTTTTTAAAGGAAAAAACTGTGTTTTGATTAGATAAAACTCTACATACATACATAATGTTTCTGCATAGGAAAAAGACTGATCTACCACTACACTCCAAACTGTTAGGAGTAGAAATGGAATTGCTGAGGAATAGGGTCAGTTTTTCATTATTGTTTTTTAATTGTATATGGACAGTTTCAATTTTTATACTTACTATTTGATTCTGTTACACAGAACTTACTACTTTTGTAATTTCAAATCCAGAAAACATAAAAATTGTGAATGAAGCCAGAATATATGTCAATTTAGCTTAAAAAACACTTTCCTGTTTTTCTTTAGTTTTACCACCATTGTTTAGGGACACACCACCTATGTGTGTCCCTAAACAATGTATTGTGAGCTTTGCTTGTTTTTAAATTTCACATATAAAGGAACTTTTCTAAAAATGCCAGGCTGCGTGAGGTGGCTCACAGCTGTAATCCCAGCACTTTGGGAGGCAGGAGGATCACTTGAGGTTGGGAGTTTGAAACCAGCCTGGGCAACATAGCAAGACCCCGTTTAATTAGCCAGGCGTGGTGATATGCACCTGTAGTCCTAGCTACTTGGGAAGCTGAAGTGGGAGGATAGCTTGAGCCCAGGAGTTTGAGGTTACAGTGAGCTATGATCACTCCACTGCACTCAAGCCTGGGTGACAGAGCAAGACCCTGTCTCTAAAAAAATAATTAATTTAAAAAAATAAAGCCAAATAATCAACTTTTTAAGTCATTCTCATACTATAAACAGAGCAACTTCTAGGAAGATTATTTCAACTATAGTTCTAGAAACCAAACAAACAAATCTTTTAAGGTTTTCAAATCCTCTGGTTTTACAACAAGTCATAAAAGGTAGAGAACAGATGCTATTTCATGTCTGGGAAATTTTAAAAGAATAATAACCAGTAAAAAATTATCATGAGCCATGTGGCTAATTTTAAAAATATATTTTAATAGAATATAAATGACCAACTTACATCTATTGGCAGTGATTCATCTTCCTTTTCTGTTAATCGCATATAAGAACGATCTATAAACCAGAAGCATACCATTAAGGAAATTATAGCCCATTTTTCTTTCTTAAAATGCAAGCAGATCAACAGACAAAAGAAATGGCTGACATATGCTACATAAAGTAATGCTAATACCGGATTCCTCAAAACCTTCTATCTTCTAAGGCTGTCAGCCTTATGTTAATGAACTATCTTATCTTCATCATGACTTGCTTATAAAATGGGTGATAGATAAGTATGAGGTAGAAATACCTAAACATAATTTTTCTTTCTTTACTACAGAAAAACTAGAAACCTCTGAAACAAATTTTCTTTCACTAACTGGTCAAAGAAATCATAATTATTTTAAAATTAGTAAGTCTACAGAAAATCTCAACTCTTGAAATAGCACCACCATCACATGGTGTGGACAAAATAATTCTGGTATGGACATGTTTCTCCTGAGAGAATATGCTGGGGCAGTGGTGGAATGGGAATTCCAGGTTGTCAATTTCTGCCTTTATTATTTAATTATAATTCTGCTGCTACCTTAACCTCAGGAGGCAGCAAGGGATAAAGGAAAAGGATCAGGATTTGGAAGTTGATAAGCCTAGATCACAGTACCAGCTTTTTAATTTACTGAAATTTCCTATAATCTCATTCAATTTAAGACATCCTCAGTAATTGTAACACGTATCTCAATTTCAAAGTGTTCAAACATGGGAGTAGGTGGGGGAGTGTGTCTTAGTATCAAAGAAACAGTATGTTTATTCACTGCTTGAGTTTCCACAATAGTAAAATGAGAGTAATATGAGGATTAAATGAGATTCAGTACATGATCAGTGTGCTGCTTTCTTTATAGCAAAGATGAGCATGCCATAGCACCATAGTGTGTTATCTACTGTCACAATGTGACATGACACAATTAGTCTCAAACATAAATAATAGTCTCTTCCCAACATGAGCATTATAAAGAGGTCTCAATGTAGTGGCAAATTCACAAGGCATTCTTATATCACTTGAAACATAAAAATACAAAATCTTGGCCAGGCACAGTGGCTCACACCTGTAACCCCAGCACTTTGGGAGACCAAGGCAGGAAGATCACTTGAGGCCAGGAGTTTGAGACTATCTCGGTCAACAAAGCGAGACCCTGTCTCTACAAAAAAAATTTTAAAAAATAGCGAGGAGTGGTGGCACATGTCTGTGGTCCCAGCTACTCAGGAAGCTGAGGTGGGAGGATCCCTTGAGCCCAGGAGTTCGAGGCTGCAGTGAGCTATGATCGCACTACGACACTCCAGCCTGGGCAATGAGTGAGTCAGAGTCTCAGTGTCTCTCTCTCTCTCCCTCTCTCTCTCTCTCTCTCTGTCTCTCTCTCTCTCTCACACACACACACACACACACACACACACACTGAAATCTTAGTTCTAGATGAACCTAGGACAATCCCTGTTTAATAATGTACTTTGGACTAGAACACTCAAATTAGACTAGAACGTGTATTGACTCTTTCTTAAAAGAGAATGTATTTAAACACATTTCTTAAGTTTTAACTTACAAGGTTTGTCATAAGGACAGGTGTAAAAGAAAAATCAAACCAATACCAAAAATAGATTTTGACTAACCTCCTGCTGTCTGTTCAATTCTCAAGTAGCTTTCTTGTTTGCACGAAGGCTAATCTGACTCTAAGACTACCTTTAACCAGTCATTTCCTCATCTGTAAAATGAAGGAGTTGGACTTCAGTGATCGCCAAGGGCCCTCCTTACAGCTGAAGCTCATTGTAGAAAATGACACAGTACTCCAGTGTATCCCAATCTCCTCCAGGACAGTGCTTCTCAACCAACATGTATACAAACCACCTGGGGATCTCATTAAAACACATATTCTTAGCCAATATATCTGGGGTGGGGCCTGAGTATCTTCTAACAAGCTCCCAGGTGATGCCCATGATGTTGGTCTGTTGCCCACACTTCGAGCAGCAAGGCTATAGAATACTCTCCTTAACCCCCCAGCTCCCTCACAAAATGACTGTCCCAGCCTCCATGCATTCTTATATACAGCATCTATATCACCTTATTGTGATTATTTCTTTTTTTATTTCCCAGTGTCAGAGAAAAGAATATTGTGATTATTTCTTGATCCACTTGTTTCTTCACTAGATGTTCAGCTCCCTCGGGGCATCAATGTACCTCTAGCTCCTAGGCACAGTGCAATTGCAATGACCCAAAACTGAATTTAATAATGCAGTGCAGCACAAATCTTTTCCCAAGGTCACACAGATTTAGCAGTAAAGCAAGTTTTTAACAACTAGCCCTTTAGACTCCCAGTCCAGTGCTCTTTCCCCTGTACCACAGTGCCTCCATGAGGCAATCCATTACTTAACTTCTCAGTCACTGCCTGGACAGCCCAGGAGTGCCCAAGATGTTGTCCACATAGTTGTCATGGGACCATGAGGATCTGGAGTCCTCAATCCCATACTCTGCCTGATTCATCCCATGCTGGATCTGACATCACTTGTCCTGGATTCCCGGATAGATTTCCACTCTGAACCCTCTCGCAGACACCTCCTTCCAACCTTCCTGCAATCCCAGGTGCCCCACTCTCCACAAATCCAAGCTCCAAACCTTCCACTGGGGACCCCTGCACTGCTTTTCTTAGTCACCCCAAACTGTAAGGTCTCAAACGACCGTTCCTGAGACACTCGGTCCGACAGTCCTTTAGGGGTGCGCCCACACACCGCCCCTGGGGTCCCACACGGGAGCGGTCCGCATTACCCAAGCACTTACGCTGAGCAGCGGAAAAGGCGGCGTGGGCGAGGGCAAAGAGGCCAATGCCCACCAGCCCCTTCCATAGCGACGGCGCCATGATTCCGAAGGAGCTGCAGCCCGACAAAAAAAACGAAGGGCGGCGTAGCTGTTCCTTCTTCCACCCGCGGGTGTCCGCGCGGCGCAGAAAGATGACGTCACCGAAGTCCTAGGCGCGATGAGCCTCAGAGGTGGAAAAACCAGATGGCCATGAGAAAGCGGAAACGCGAACGCAGGGAAGAAGAGGAAAGCGACAGAGAAAAAGGTCCTCTAGAGCCTATGAGCCTACATTGTGCAGCCTTTCTGGGAGGGGCGGGCCTGAGCGGAGGACGTAAACAAAGAGGCGAAAGCAGGGGCAATGGGAAGCGAGGAGGAAGGGCGCCAGCAAATGAGCGCGGGCCGCGGGAGAAGGGGGTGGGGCCTACGTAGATGATGGGGTGGGGCCGAGGGCGGGGTTGGAGGCGATTGTGAAAGGCCGTGGCTGCTGGTGTTAGACCCGATAGTTGTTGGTTGGTTTGGGCTTTCTTTCAAGCTGTGCCGTTTGTTCTCTGTAGACCTTTCCCGTGCTTCAGCCCCCTGGGAACTAGCACTGAGGAGGAAGGCAAGGGTATTAGAGAGAGGAGGCAGATGGAGTGTCGAGAACAACAACCAGGGATTTGGAGCCCCAAACACTTAGCACGCGGGAGGTGAACGGTAAACCCTTCTCCTTATCTTCAAAAGGTCCTGGAGAAAGATTCGCGCCAAAAGCGGTGTAGCGCGGCGAAAGTGTTTTGTCATGAAGAAAACCAGCTAACGTTAAGGGAGAAATGACAGGGAGGGAATAAAAGGATGCTAACGATGCAGTCTCAGCTTCTCTCTGTCTGTCTCTGATTGGGATAAAATATACTCTCCTTTCATCCATTTTTGTCTTCATCCCCTAAAATGCAAACAGTCAATAGTGAGGTTCTCCCCTTGACCTCTTTTCACTGTTTTCCCTTGGTGAGCTCACCCATTCATTCTCACCGCTCCAGCCAGCAGAGATTACAGTGATTCCAAATCGACATCTTTATCTCAAATATTTCTCCTTAGCTCCCAATCTGCGTTTCTGACTACCTGTTGGACATTTATTTCCATGTGAGTGGGCCTGTGGCACTTTAAACTTAATATGGCCCAAACGGAATTCATCCTGTTTTTCTAGCTGCACCAGTTCCTCCAATGCCCCTGGGCTGAGTGGCAAAGTTTGTAAACTGAATATCACAAGATAAATGCAAAGTATGATCACCATTCTTTCCCCTTAACCCCATCAGAATTCTACGTTTTAGCTGCATCAATTTGCTCACCCTCACTTGCTCAAAGATACCTGCTATCCTGACCAGCCTTTTTAAATGTGCAATATTCCTATTCCTGATCCCCTTACCCTGCTCTATTATTTATCACCTTCTAACATACTATATAATTTACCTATTATGTTTGTTGTGTTATTATTGTTTACTGTCTCTCTTCTCCCACTGGAATGTAAGCTCTGAGAGGACAGAGATTTCTCTGTGCCTAGAACTTTGTTGACTGTCACATGGTGGGCATTCAATAAATGTTTGTTGAATGAAAAATGAATGAATTATGGAAAAGAAGTGGGAGGGATGTATCCCTATTTGAAAGGCTCTCTACAGAGAGTCCTTTCATTATTTTGAATTGGGTTCAAAAATCCCTGTGGACTTGTATGAACTCTTAATTTTTTATAACACTTTGATTATAAACATTTTCTGATATACTTGAGATTCCTCAAAGCTGAAAGAAAACTAGAAAGTAAAGAAGACATCCAAGAGTCATCATATTTCCTCAACTTTACCTGTTTAATTTTTGTCCTGGATCCTGTTTTCCATAACTTTTAGTGATGTTCATTATTTTTCTCTGGGCCCTCTCCAATTTCTTCACCTCTAAGCCAAAATTTTACAGTGTACCCGATCAATTTCAAGGGCAGTATAATGTGTCCCATGTTACACAAATGTAGTCCTATTTATAAGCCTCACAATCAGGAAGAACCAGGAAGTAATCTCTCTGTAGTTGGCAGGAAATTGCTTCCTTCTTCACCCCTGGGAGGTGGCAAGATATAAAAGATAGCTGGCAAAAAAAATCATAAAGCTTTATTTTAGCTTGGATAATGGTTAAAGCTAAATTAGCCTTTTCAGGGGCCCTGTTAAACTACCTCTTGTAATATCAATTTATCTGAAGCAGAAAATTATTAAGAATTTTCTTAAAGGATCTGAAGTCTGATTCCTTTCTTTTAAAAAGATGACAGTATAGAAAAAAAGAGAAAGCCAGTAAGGAATCGGGTATTTGTATAAGCCACCAATGTATTATCCTTGTCTTCAGGGAAGTGACCCATGTCCAGGTATTGAGTTTGTTTTCTCTATTTCCTTCTTCCATTCTCTACTCTCTTCTTTTTAACCTCTTACCTTCATATATTGAATGCAAAAGGAACTACTCTAGTTTTGCATTTTCTAGTAATAAATGTTTAAATCATGTTTATGGAGTGGTATTTTAATTGTCTTTTCTGTAGATTCCAACCTGAAGAGAAGCCAAGGTATTCATAGGCACAGTTACTAAAGACTGTATCATTCAAATAAATACCTTGGGTCCACTCATACGTGGTTCTCTAGGTTTGAGTTAATCCCAAAGGTGCAAGGTTCAGCTAGTGGCAGCACTGTTTTCATGAGCTCTTAGAACAAAAGCCAAACCTCATGAGAAAGAATATTTAAATTCCTAAGTGACCAAGAAATGCCTTTAGTTTTTGCAAAGAAATAGCCATTTTCCATATGCACCATGGATAAGTGGTATAGATATTATTAAAGGCAGAGATAATGATCTGTAAAGTGTTTCCTACCAAGATGTTATTTATGAAGACGCCTCACGTTTTCCAGAATAGTTCATCGAATAGAAAAAGTACTGCTATCCCAGAATTGTCTTCAAGTTAACTGACTTTGATACATGTCACCCAACTCAATCAGTGTCTTCATACCTCACTCATCCATGTCTCCATTTCCCAAGCAAATTCTCCCTCTATCTCCCTCTCTCTTTCCTATCCAGTTCGAAAGTCTACTTTCCCCAGGAATATGTTCTTGACTATTATAGGTATCTGTAAGAGATATATATCTGTTGTAGGTACAGAACTTTTCTTAAAATATTTATATTTAGTACAACCTCTCTGGGTAACACATTCCAGAAGCTTACTACCTGCAGGGTAAATTAGTATTTTCAATATTGAAATTGTGTTCTCCTTTTTTTTCTTTACAAAAGTGATGTGTGCTCATTGTAAGAAATACAAACAACAAAAATATGTGTTCCTTTTAAAGCATCAAGTGGTGCCTTGGTATCTTGAGTTTTGAATCTTAGTAAACACGACCGTGATTATATGATTCATATATTTAAGATTTATTTAATATTTGTTTGCTGAATGGTTTATATTACGGTGGTTAAAAGGATGTGCTCCGCAATCATACTGGGTCTGAATCCTGGCTTTTCCTTTTCTACCCCTGGGGGATTGGAGAAGTTAGTTGACTTCACTGTGCCTCAGTTTCCTCACCTGTAAAATGAGGATAATAATAGTGTTTAATCTGACAAGGTTGTTGTCAGGATTGAGTGAGATGGTACATATAAAGTGTTTAGAATAGTCTCTCTCACACATAGTAAGAACTCAATAAATGTTAGCTATTGCTGCTGTTGTTATTGGCTCTGCTAGCTATTTTTCCAAACTGAAAAAGTTCCTTATCCCTTTAGTTTTTCCTAAGACATCAGTTGCTTCTTCCCTTTAGTTATTTTAATTGCTCTTCTCTGGACCATTTCCAGAGCTACTAATATTTCTCTTAGGGTTTCATTACCACATCTGTACAAAGTATCTTAGGCTATTCGTGTATGAGGTTAATATTCATTTCAAATAGCCTTCCTAATGACACTGAAAATCTTACTTGCTTTTTTAGAACATTGGGTTGGTCTTTTCAGGAGATAAACTGTGAAAACTCCAGCATTTTTATTCGGGGTTCTAACTGATAGCTGTGACTTATTCTTTGTTCTACTCGAATATAGGCATTCCCTATACTACTGCCCTAGGACTGAGTCTCTTTCGGCCTTCCCTTCTTTGCAGAAGGCATGGGCTCCCACAGCTCCAACCTTGTGTATATAGCTTGTCCCCACTTCTGAACTGGAGAGCCAAGTTTCTAACTGCCTATGTTGACGTCTGCATTTAGATATCTCTCCAGCTGCCCATAGTTAAGCTCTACCTTCTGACTCCCAGATTAATGCTACTAACGGCCCTCTGTTTTCCAGTTATCCAGGTTCAACATCGGAGAGTCATCTTTCAATTCTTCTTCCTTAGCCAGGCGTGGTAGCTTATGCCTGTAATCTCAGCACTTCAGGAGGCCAAGGCAGGAGGATCACTTGAGGACAAAAGTTCAACCAGCCTGGGCAACATAGCAAGACCCCATCTCTACAAAAAATAAAAAAATTAGCCAGGCGTGGTGGTACGCACCTGTACTTCCAGCTGTGGCAGGAGGATCCCTTGAGCCCAGGATTTCAAGGCTGCAGTAAGCTCTGATTGCACTACTGCACTCCAGCTTGGGTGACAGAACAAGACCCTGTCTCAAAAAAAAAAAATTCTTCCTCAAGGGCAACCCACCCACCCACTCAATCAATTGCCAAGACAGGTTAATCCTACATCTGCATTGGCTCTTGTGTCCAGCTTTCCATTTGCATTCCTACTACACTTGCTAAGGTAAGGCCTCGTTACTTTTCAGCAAGGCAACTTTTCTAACCTCCTAACTGGCCTCCCTACTGCCCATCTCTCTACATTTCATTCATCCCCCTTCCTGTTGCCAAATTAATATTGAGGAGGTTTTTGATCAAGGAAATGAATGAGTTAAAAAATTTCTGTGACATAGAGACCTTCCACAATAAGACCTCACCCTAGTTTTTCAGCTTTCCCCCAGTACATGAATTAGTGAATTCAGTGTTTATCAAGCACCTCCAGTGAACCAAAGACTGTGAGGACTAAACTTATCTACATTGTTCAATTCTCCAGTATTTACTGAGTAAAGCCCTCTTTCAGTTTATCCTTGAATTGAATCTGTATACTTACAGGAATTTGATGTCATCTGCAAACATGGAAATTTCCTTGGCATTCAAACTTCATAGACATTTATTGATGCATAGATATGTTTTATTGAGTACGTATTTTGATTAAGCCTTGTGCTAGATGCTGTCAGTAAAGAAATAAGTGAGGCCTAGTTCCTGCCCTCTAGGTGCTCATGATCTGTTGAATAACAAACTTGAAAATCACACATGATGATACATCATGAGGGTTAGGGCAGACATCCGCCCAGCGAGCTGTGGAAGCCCTTTCCAAATAGGTGCCCCTAACTCAGCCTGAGGGCATCCTGGAAAGTTTAGTGACCTTTAATCCGAGATTTTTTTTTTTTTTTGTCAAGCAAATAGAAGTTAGGCGAGGGAGGGGTAAAGGACTATCCAAGCAGAAGGAACGCACAGAAAGGCACAGAGATGGCATGAAACAACATGAAGCGTCCAGGGAATGACAAGGAGTTCCGAAAGGCTGAAGCAAAATATATTTGGGGGAGAAGGACAGGATATAAGAGTGAAGAGGTAGTCTAGAGGCAGGACATGTGGATTATTGTGTGCCGTGCCAAGGAGCCAGAACTGAAGGCACAGGGGCCCATTGGAGGATTTGGAGTGGGAGTGTGATTGATATATATATATATACACACACAGAGATTTGTGC
The DNA here is from genome assembly GCA_963575035.1 of Avahi laniger. Classification (NCBI taxonomy): domain Eukaryota; kingdom Metazoa; phylum Chordata; class Mammalia; order Primates; family Indriidae; genus Avahi; species Avahi laniger. The sequence continues at coordinate 26,582 of CAUYSK010062999.1, forward strand.
TTCAGAAAGACCTCTCTTGAAGAAGGGTGGGAGAATGATCAACAGAGACTAAAGCACCTCTTGTATACTCCTGGATAGAGTTGGAACACATTCTACTAAGCGAAGTATCCCAAGAATGGAAAAACAAGCACCACATGTACTCACCATCAAATTGGTATTAACTGATCAACACATAAGTGCACATATAAGAATAACATGTATTGGATGTCGGGCAGGGGGGAGAGGGGAGGAGGGGATGGGTATTTGCATACACAAAGAGTGCAATGCGCACCATCCAAGGGATGGGCATGCTTGAAACTAGGATTTAGGGGGGAGTGGGGAGGCAAAGGCAACATACGTAACCTAAACATCTGTACCCCCATAATATGCTGAAATAAAAAAAAAAGAAGAAGAGGTCAGCATACCTTTCTGGCAAAGGGCCAGATAGTAAATATTTTGGGCTTTGCAGGCTGCACAGTTTCCTTTGCAATTACTCAACCCCGCTCTTGTAGTGCAAAAGCAGCCACGGACGATAACTAAATGAATGGACATGGCCGTGTCCAATAAACTATTATTGATGGACATTGACATTTGAATTTCACATCATTTTCACATGACACAAAATGTTATTTTTTTTAAAAAAAATTCTTTCTTTTCTTTTCTTTTTTTTTTTTTTTTTTTGAGACAGAGTCTCACTCCATTGCCCAGGTAGAGTGCTGTGGCATCAGCCTAGCTCACAGCGTGAAAAAAGATTGGTCAACCCTTAAAAAATGTAAAAATTATGCCGGGCGCGGTGGCTCACGCCTGTAATCCTAGCTCTCTGGGAGGCCGAGGTGGGCGGATCGTTCTGAGCTCAGGAGTTCGAGACCAGCCTGAGCAAGAGCGAGCCTCATCTCTACCAAAAATAGAAAGAAATTAATTGGACAGCTAAAAATACATATAGCAAAAA